>CM042324.1:3685986-3890986 GCA_023566125.1 Zingel zingel | reverse complement strand
AAAGCAATGTAGCACATCTCAAGTTCCCAAGTTAAGGAGGACAAAATGCTCTCATTTCAAAACACTCGGAAGAAGGCTTTGTGTCGAAACACGCCAGTGTTCATTTATTGTGTTGTGAGCCTAATTAGTGAAATGAGAGCATTACATTTTGTCCTCCTTGATTTGGGAACTTGAGATGTGCAACCTGTTCATTGCTTTGGTTGATGTTCTCTGACATATAAAGGTGTAACTTGGGTTTGAGTGGGGGGAACACAAAACATGGGGTCTGGGGGTCCTCCGCCAGAATCTTTTTTTTCAATTTGAATCCTGCATTTCTACACACAATAATCAATTCTGCCAGAAAGAATAGTACTAACTATGTATGAGCGCGCAAATGGGATTTTGAAAATGACGCCCTAACTAAAGAAATACACAGCAGTGATGGTGGACCACCAAGTGCGTACCTGAAGTTATTAGGCACTGGTCGTTGTTTTGTGTGTTATTGCTTCTCACAACTGCCTTCTCTGAGGTGTTGTCTACTCTCATCACTGCCCACAGTTCACCTATCTGGACACTGTCACCCCAGAGACCCTTGACCTGTAATTCCCGAACTCTGACAGAGGTTAAGTAACACTTGTTCCCTGTAGCATTGGTCTTTAAGCCCCTATGGATTCCTCAGTCTTGGTCAAACTAGATTTGTGCAAGGAATGACCTCAGCCCACTTCTGGTCTCGCCCTTTTGTGTTAGGGGTTTTGGGAGTTGACATGTAGGTGTTGGTTTTGAGTGATGAGAAGCTTCTGAAGCAATGAGCTGTTGGGTAACCTATGCATGTTTTAGCCTGTTCTCTAGGTTAAAATGAGCAATCCTCCAATTAGAATCTCTTTGTTTGAGTGTTCTGATATCAATAAATAAAATCCCGAAATTGATTTTAAGTACATGCCATTTCCCCATGGATGTGGGCATCTTAATGTAAACATTAACCTGGTGCATTATACAAAAAATAGTTGACACTATTCTTGCTTTTTCTTACAATTTGCAGAAGTTCACTAAACACACAAAAAAGAGCAATTAGGATAGTAAACAATGTAGGACATCATGAGCATATCAATTTACTGTATTTAAAATTACACACCTTAAAATATAAAGATCTAATTTTAAGATTGCACAATTAATCTATGAAGCAAAAACTAAACAGACGCCTGGAAACTTACAACTTTTCACAGATAGAGAGGGGGGCTATGACTTGGGAGGGGTTTTAAATTTGAAACAACAGTATGCTTGGACAAAGCATACAAGCATGTGTATTCCGATTTGTGGGGTGCTTTTGTGGAATAGTCTGAATGAATCGATCAAACAAAGTGTAAACAAGTTCCAATTTTAAAAAGTTACAAAAGATTTTCTTTTTTTTAAAAGTACAAAACAAGTGATGAAAGAGAGTTACACTGATGTTACTGCTACTTGTTTTTGTTTTGTTTGTTCTTCCTTATCCTTATATCGAGATAAAGTAGGACGTAAATTGGAGTAGTATTTTTGTATTACTTTAAATTATCTTTTTGATTTATCTTGACTGTGATTTAGGCCCTGTTTACACGTACATGGTTATTTTGAAAAACTGAGACATTTCCCTACGTTTGTGCCCTTTGTTTACATGCAAACGGAAAATTATATATACGGGTACATGCAAACGAACACTTTTCTGAAAACTGACAGCTGTGCACAATGTCATTTTTTAAAACGGAGAGGTTGAAATGTCCGTTTATGAAAATAGCCGGCCAAGTGTAAACGTAGCATAAGATGTGGTATGGACTGGGGGTAGGACCTGATAAGGTTGGGCTTCTACCTATCCCTTCTCGAACGGGTCGAGTGTTATGTTGAAATGTTGTTGTTTTTTGTTGTTATATATTACATTTTTTGTTATTTTTTTGTCATTTTATTTATTTTAAGATTCTTTTTTTGAGGCATTTTAGGCCTTTATTTGTATAAGACAGCTGAAGACATGAAGGGGGAGAGAGGGGGAATGACATGCAGCAAAGGGCCGCATGTCGGAGTAAAACCTGAGAGTAAATCTCTATATATGGGCGTGCGCTCCACCAGGTGAGCTACCCAGGCACCTGCAAGACTAGGTTAGGCCAGGTTTAGTTTAGTTTAGGAAAGTAAAGTTAGGCTAGGCCGCATTAGTTCTAGTTTAATAGTGGTTTAGTTTAGTTTACTATAGGAAAGTTAAGGAAAGTTTGGAGTGTTTTACTGTAGTTTAGAGGAGTTAAGTTTGGTTATATCAGGTTAGGGGTGGTTTAGTTTAGTTTAGTCTTTATTCATCTATCAACTGTTTGCCCAACACCAAGACTCCCCAGTTGTGTTTCTGACGTCTGACGTCTTCGTCTCCCATTCCTCTGTGTGCTACAGGTGACTCAGAATGTCCATCTTTTATCTTTGACTCTTCTGACTCTCAGGTAATGACTCTCAAATCTCATGAGTTTTCTTCCATCATTTAGCTTAAGTGTGTGAGTGCCTCACGTGTAGGTTAAAGCAATGGGAAAATGGAAAATTTCCATAGGTGGGATCAAAAAAGACTGCACGCTGAATGGCAGAAAATGAACACATGTAAAGACTGATTACACATCATCACGAAATATTGACTTTTGCCAGCTGAAATGTACAAATATACAAACATATCAGTTTGGGCTGAGATCTTTAGGTGGCCCAACACTTTAAAGGACTGTACGCAGCACCGTGACAACAGATATGGACCGTTACTGCCTTGGTTCTTTGAACTCATCATGGAGAACTACCAGGGGATTATAGGAGCCAGTTGTCTCTTGTTGTTTGATTCTTTGCCAGCATCTTTAAAACTCTCAAACGGCCCAAAACAGGATGAGGAAGACAAACATTTCCTCTCCAAAAAGATGTGAGATAACGCGGCCGGGACTCCTGCGACTCCAGTGTGTCAGTGGTGAAGCCAAACACGACTTCCTGCCACCGGCATCACGCTGACAGGACGATGGAGAGAGAGTGGAGGACTGACACACAACAGACATAAAACACCGGGAGAAGAAGGAGAGGATGGAGAGCAAGGTAATGTCAATTTGATCTGGCATCTCAAAAGGGTCTATCCTCTATTATAAAATTTCTAAATAAAAAATAAATCTGTTCCACAGATTCTCGTACCGCGTAAACTCTGAATAAACTGTCTATCCCTTGTATATGAACAGGTGAACATGAAATATCTAACTAGAAAGACATTCAAATGCCACTGACGATTTTAGATTGTTGAGAGTGAAGACAACATTAAGTAAGTAGAAGAAAGACTCGGTTATGAGCTCCTTTTCGGGTGCTACACATGCAAAAAAAAATGTCAACTTCAAACCCTCTGTTCGGGGCACCTTCATAGCTCATCTGGTAGAGCGTGTGCCCCATGTACAAAGGCTCAGTCCTTACCACAACAGCCACGGGTTTGATTCTGAACCATGGCCCTTTGCTGCATCTCATCCCTCTCTCTCTCTCTCTCTCTCTCTCTCTCTCCCACTTTCCTGCCTAAATCTGTCCTATTAAATAAAGACCATAAAAGCCCCCAAAAAAATTATCTCAAAAAAGAAAAGAAAAAGAACCCTTTGTTCACTGCCATTTTTGTGCTCCATCACAGTGAAAAAAACTGCTCTGTCTCCTATTCAACAGTGAGAAACTCAAATAAAAGTAATCTGGATGCAACACCAATTTAAGCACCTTGGTGTTTAGGTTTAACTTCCAAAATCAAATCAATTCCTCCAAACCATACGACGATATGACCCACTGGAGCGTTTAACCGTCCTCATATCTAAACTGGTGCTGTCAGTTAAACGCGTTTATCGTGAGATTAACGTTCTTTTTGGCCTAGCAAACTTTGTAGTTTTTTCACATGCTGTTGCAACAACTAGTAATGTTAAAAACTACAACACCACACCGGATCTAGCTAGAGCGGAAACACAACAACAGGCACGCCGCACACACTTGTTTGGGCTTGCGAGCCGGCCAAAGAGTAGTAGGCTAACGTTACGAGTGGATGGCGGGTGCGAGACGCCGAAATTGATGCCAATAAGATTCTGAATGGAAAGTTTACTTTTAAAAAGTTGCCAAATGGTTCCATTGACAAGACCAAAGTGATCTGTGTGTTTTGTCGTTGTGAACTGAGCTATCATCGCAGCACGTCCAGTCTGAAATACCACTTGATGGCCAAGCACACAGCTGATGCCAATTCTCCGCCCCCTTGTCAAAGCCAGGCGACAATGGATGACTTCAGACAGAAGCACATGGATACCACAACTAAGAACAGACTTACTGCAGCCATAGCTAAATGGGTGGCTACTGCATGTAGACCTGTTAACGTTGTGGAGGACGAGGGTCTAGCTGATATCATTCGCATCGCATGAGAAATGAGAAAAAATAATTGGACAAAATGAAATCAAGGGACATTTAGAATAGATAAAAATGTGCGATTAATTGCGATTAATTGCGATTAATTGCGAGTTAACTATGACATTAATGCGATAATGCGATCACGATTAAATATTTTAATCGTTTGACAGCACTAATCTAATCGTTTGACAGCACTAATCTAAACCTGTTTGTTCCGTAAATAACAATAAATAAATAGCTTTTATAATTACTTTTATTTCTCACCCCCCCCCCCCCCCCCCCCCCCCACCGAACCTGCGTTCTTATTAGGAACTTGGCGCTCTTTTACTTTGTCACCATACTTCCTGCTTTTCTTCTGTCATAACTACTACGGCCACTAGAGGGCATGGCAACTAGAAACGTAAAGATGAGTCGTAATTTGCTGTTTGGACAAACGACCTATGGGAGAGGACAGTCCCTCGAATTCATATGACCTACCCAGCTAATGCTACTTGCAAAATCTCAGATTGTCTATTGTATTAAGACGCACAGATTATTAAGACACATTAAATAGTTACCCATTTTGTTGACAACTGTTGACATGTGAGTCGGAGTGGGACAAATAGGTCAAAAGTTGTAGTAGTAGCACACTGTCTAACTTGCAAAAATAAATGTAATAGCTGGCAACGTTTCGGTACTGGAACATCATCAGGCAGATGTTTGGTATTTGAAATGAAACTGGAAACCAATTGATGCTTTGAACATGAAATACATCCAGAAATCTAAAGCTGATCAGCATGCATTTGACAGAGGTTGTAGACGTATTCATGATTTGCAGGTAAAGAGTCAAAATGTGCAGGTACTGCATTGTTCTTCAAGTTTAAACAACTTCAGCTCATAATAGATTTTCTGTTTGGACTGCAGTAGCTGATCTGCTTTTGGAGCAGTGTGCAGTGTGATTATAATATCCACATTCAATAATTTTATTGAACTACCCCCTGAATGAACCATGGCACAGCAGCCCTAGCGTTAAGCCTCTTCATACGAGCAGGGCTTGAATCTGCGTGGGGAAACCCCATTGGATTTCGACTCCAGCGCCTTAACCACTCGGCCGTCACACCGACATCACAACTGCTTAAAAGAAACCTGTGGATCGACCTCAGTAAGGGCCCCAACAAGCCCATCATTAATCATTAGGAGACCCCCCACAGTGGATCCTGGTAAACCTTCAAGGACCCCAAAGACTCCTGAATGTCTCCTCAAAGACTGATGGATGGAGAGGGAAAGGGAGGGAGAGGCTGATAATTACACGCAGTCAAGCCTGTCTTCAACTCCCTGTGATTACCGAAAGCTCAATGTTAATCTTAACCACTTACCGACAAATGATGACGCAGCAAACTCTTTCAACCTGGGAAAGGCATGACGGGCCCAGTTATTCTTATTAAGCCCTTAGAGAGACAGAAAATACTGAAAACACTGCGATGAAGGAGTATTATTTATGATCTGTTCTTTAGGCCTATATTTTAGTAAATATACTAAATCATGGCATTTGTTTCCTACACTGATGTAGAAGTTTGTGTACGTTTATCTCAATCATTCAGGTGTAATGAAGTCTGGACAAAGTGGAATATAGATCAGTGGAGTGAAGGTTTGATTGTGATTGAAAAGGAACTCAAGACTCCACTGCAGTGATTTGGTTACAATTTTCCATAGACTTTTTTTTTTTAAGCAGTAAATTAATGAGTAGGAAAAGTGGATAACTTTACATAACTTTTTGCCTTAACTTGTTCAAATCCTAAATCCTAAAGTTTTATTTAAGTTCTTCACATAGGCTAAATAAAGGTATTTCCACTGTGCATAGAAGTGTATCCGAATGCAGGAAATTAAGTCATTGATGCTTAAAACTTCCCTGGGGGAGGACACCCAGACCCCCCCCCCCCCCACTATGATATGGCCCCCTCCTCCCCCAACGGCAGATTCTGGCCAATATACAGTAGAGTACACCCACTGCAATACGTTAGACTACACCACTGATTATAATCAAGTATTATTTGGATACTGAGTACTCAGCAGAAGTTCATGCAGTAGACCTTTCAGTTTAGAAAGTATAATTAATGCTTAAATAATGGTGATGACTGGTTTGTCCCCACACCACATCACCAGAACCAAACGCTTCAAAGCTGCTTTTGAACTTGACTCTGATGTCTGGAAACAGCTTCTTTTCTTTAACCTCAGGCCATACTGTAGCTGCACTTCAATAAAGCTATCTATCCGCTGCGTGTGGCAACGACAGACTCTTCAATTCAGAATTATAATCAAAAGGTGTAGAAGTGCGTTCAACCGGATGATTCATCAGCACATCATCACATGCACCCTGTTATTACAGGGTGTTTACTACAGTATGTGCACTCAACTTGCACCAAACACACTTTTAAATATAAAGATAAAAATCACATAAGATGAAGGAATGAAATGAATAATCTGAAACATAATGTTCAGGGAAGAGAATTAAAGTGTGACAACAACGTTTAAATGTACCACATCAGGAAATTAACATAAACTAGAATTAATTCCCTCCATCATGTGGTGGCATAGCTTTCTGAAGTGCACACATTGAAGCAAATAAGAGACATATTTTAATTAGGTTACACTTTACTTGAAGGTATCTACATAAGAGTAGTTGTGACCGAGTAGTTATGGACTCAGACCTGAATTTTAACAGCCACATTAAGACAATAACAAAATCAACACATGAAACCAAAATTCCCTTCGTGTCTTGAGATGACTGTCAGTAAATGAGAATTACAGCAATTTTGTGTGAACTGACCCTTAAAGATAAACAACCAGAGCAGCCTTGTAAGCACTGGATGTTAGTGAACAGAGAGGGCTGTAGATGTGAAGGGTCACTTGTAGTTCATACGCAGTTCTCTGCAGTGGGACATCTCAGAAGACACAGGATTTATCAACAGGTCTGTGCAGAGGTCAGGTATGGCTGGGTCCGCAGGCCACAGTGTCTGCCAGAACAAACTGACCTCTCCAAAATCCCCTCATACTTCCTGCTGGAAGGAGGAGGGGGGGCTGCAGTTACCCTCTCCTCACCCTGGGAATCACTTTCAGAGCAGCTGAGATGTTGATAACAAACACATTTTGACACTAACAATAGAGGAGGATGCATCTTCATTAAGTAAATGTGCTGTAGAGATACCACAGTGTAAAACAGCTAAACACAAAGGCTGTTTTTCAGAGTTTCTAAAATTTTTTTGGTAGTCTCGCTTTGCCAGACCTTCCTCCACAGCGCTGCAAAGGAAGGTCTGGCTAGTCCACACAGAAGAAAATGTGTTCTGGTTTATTGCCATTTCTTTAAACCAATCACAATCGTCATGGGTGGCACTAAGCGCCGGACGGAGCAACGGCGCCGCTGCAAAATAGCCTCTGAAAGGAACTTGTTTTGGTGGAACATGTGTACGTTCAAAAGTAGTTTTAGTCGTGCAACAGAAAACTCAGATTGGACAGATAGTCTAGCTAGCTGTCTGGATTTACCCTGCAGAGATCTGAGGAGCAGTTAACCATAGTCCTCACAAATCTACCTGAGTTTAAAACGCCAGCACAAAGACTTATATATCATAATGTATTGGGAAAAACCAAGCACTTCTATGCAAAATCAAACACTCAGCACCCACATACAGCCTTAATGGAACCTTCGAATGGTCAACTATTTTGGGGTCACCCCTACAAACATAAGTATAAATATATCCAAGACATATGCGCTGGTCATGTCATGAAACTGCTGAATTAGGGTACTTACCTTTGTTGGTCCAATTCAGGCACTGCTCTACAAAGTAACAACAACAGCAAAACTTGCCTATGAATTGTAGTTGAGGAAATGTTGAAAGTCTCCCCAAAAGAGTCCCACAACCTTTATCCTGCAAGGAAGTACTGATCTGAAGGAAATGTAGGCTATATGTTACAAAATACATAACAATTGACAAAGAGCTTGAGGTACTGAGAAGGAGAGGTCCATCTAGTCTTTAGCCCTTGTGTTGTCTTCCCTTTGACCATGAACTTGTTGTCCATCCAGGTCAAAAGTGAAATTGAATTGTTGTGCTTTTTTTCAGCATTTTTGGCTCTTTCTTTATGCTTTTGACACTTTTTAATACGTTTTTGTCACTTTTTTCAATGTTTTGTTTTACATTCATCGTCAATAAACCTCATTTAGATGGCATTATACCTAATTTTTGAGTTAAAAAGGAAGAAATTATGAATAATTTTGACTAATAGTTAAGATCAAAGGATGTTGAGTGGATCACAGACTGGTTTATGTCAAAGTTTAGTCACGATACTGTTTTAAAACCGTTTAACATATTTTTCAAATTGAATAAAACACCCAAAATTCAATGAAAGTAATCATTAGTTTTACCTGCAAAGAACGTTGTATGGGTTCCAGACAACGTACGTCCATGCATACATGTTATATTTGGGCATTTTGGTTTAAAGAAACCCATATTTCTGATATAAAAAACTTTGAAAATGGGTCAAATTTGACCCGTGGACAACACAAGGGCTAGGTAACTTTATGCTGATCATTAGTTCAATTCAGGAAACACACTCTGTACAAGGTTGAATTGGAACAAATGAAATGTCTCAATTATTTTCACACACTGCCATCTAGTGTCTAAATGTAAGTACTACAATAGAGACGTTTCATTTTTGATCCTACTGGCACTGCATAGGGCCTTCTTTGGTACAAAAAAACAAACTCTGACAGGAGCGCTAAACTCATCACGGTCATCATATCAAACACAGGTGTGGCTGTGGCTCAGGTGGTAAAGCGGCCTTCTGTCAATTGGAAGGTTGGTAGTTCAATCCCTGGCCCCTGCAGTCACCATGTGGAAGTGTCTTTTGTCAAGACACTGAACCCAGATTTGATCCCGATGCTGAGACACTACAGGCAGAAACATCATTCTTCAATTTTCGAGTTTTGGGTCTATTTTGCTTCCATATAATGTCTCAAACTAGTGGAGTGTAAATGTGTGTGAGTGTTTATCTGATATATGGCAGCCTCGGCCACAGTGTATGAATGTGCGTGAATGGTGAATAGTTCCTGTACTATGTAAAAGCACTTTGAGTAGTCGTTAATACTAGAAAAGTGCTATATAAAAACAGTCCATTTACTACGTTTCTCTTTTTTAAAATTGACACCTAAAATGCAGGCCAGATGGAATGCTTCTCAGCTGATCAGATGTTTTAATTAAATAAAGGATCCAAGTTCTTTTTCCACCTGTTGGTATCAAGCGTGACCATTGTGAGTGGCTTGAATGTGCTGAGTTTAAGCAAAAGTAACATTTGTGACATTCACCATTATGGCTGTATATGTGCAGTATCTGGTAGGATATGTTGTAGGACAATATGTTTTAACCCTTGTGTAGTTTGTAAATTTGACAGGTTTTCAACGTTTTTTTATAAAAAAAATATTCAACCAAATTGCCTAGCAAAATAACAGGGATGCATGGATGTACATTAGACGTATGGAACCACAATGTTCTTCCCAGGAAAAAAAAATAATGATAACTTTCATTGAGTTTTGGGGGTTTAATTCAATTTTATAGCATTTGAAAAAAGAAATTCAAAACAGTATATCCTGACTAAACTTACAACTTACTGACCGATACCAGTCTGTGATCCACTCAACAGCCTCGGAACTATTAGTCAAAATAATTCTTAATTACTTCTTTATTAACTCAAAAATCAAGGTATAATGTCAAATAAATTAGGTGAATTGACCTCGTATTAAAAAAAAGCATTGACAAATGTGACAAAAACATGTAAAAAAAGCAGTTAAAGCGTAGAAAACAAGCACCAAAAACATTTTCAATTTTGAGGTGGAAGACAACCCAAGGGTTAATTTGACACGGCAGTGTGCAATTGTGCATTCGGGCCTTGTGCACTACATAAGTTATTGATCACAGCATGACTTAATGGGCAATCTGGGTAGAATTAAGTGCAATATGATTTGGAGGATTTGCAGTGGGTTCTCTTTCTTCTGTGAGTATGAGGGAAGGTAGGGGACAGGGTCTTGTATGAGGTTCACCGAATGTTTATTGAACGCATTTGGATGAGATAATGTATGCTTATGTTTTATGCATGTTTACTGTATGTTTATTGTGTGTTTATGTGCAATGCATCGCCATTTTTGTTCCCTCGACTGCCCAAGACAAATTCCTCCATATAGGAGACAATAAAGGCTTATCGTATCTCATTAAGGCCTTCCAGTAAAAATGATCTAAACTAAACTGAAGCCCTAATCTTGTTAAAAGCATAATTTCGGTGAACGTGTTAACTGGCAATCTAACATCTAATGTATCAACAATCCACACAACTAACTTAATGCACTCATAGCTAAATGTTTGAGGCGTGTGTAAGTGTGTGCGTGCGTTTGGACTGAAGAAGGTGGTACATGATCTTGGTAAGCAATTTGACATTTATGCATGGAATTTTACATATTTTCGGTGCATCAAAAAGCGCGCTCGTTAACATACCAGCAGACAAGCTAATCCGCCACAAATTGATGCATAAAAAGTCACCAAAATTAAGTATCTGAACCTCATGATTAAATACAAAAAGGTCCAGTTTTATGAAAAAAAAAACAGGCATGGCCTGTCCCAGGATCAGTGTGTATCTGCAGTGAGTGACAGCAGGGGGCGCACAGAGACAAGGCCAATGGAAAGAGACAGAGGATGGAGGACTATTCCCACTAAAACCTGCACAGAGAAAATTCCCATCCAGTGCACAATAAAAAAAAATCATGTTACAGACAAAAGACAAGAAAAGAAATACACATTAAGTGGCCAAAATATAATTTTGGTGCTTCCTTTTTTTGGAAACAGAGCTCTTGTGATCAACGTTAAAAGGTAGATTATTGGAATATTACAGCTATGGAATTACCATAAAGTACTATTGAATATCATCAGTATAACACCGATAGCCTGTAGGATTATGGATCAACATAAAGTATTGTTTCATAAACTCATTGAAGCATCAAAACGCTGTATGATATTAAAATAAAAGACTCAAGAAAATACATTTCACTTTTGAGAGAAAAAATGCAATTGTGCATCTGTGTGTGTGTGTGTGTGTGTGTGTGCGCGCGCGCACAAGCCGCGCGCGTCCGTGGATGCGCGTGCGCGCGTGCGGAGGATCGCCGAGCCGATCCGTATACCGTGCAGCAGGCAGGCAGGCACAAGCCGCTGGGCGCGCAGGAGAAGCCGCAAACGCATTTGAGCAGCCGCTATACCTGAGACCGCGCGCAGAGAGCACAGGGCAGCCCGGGGAACTTGAGTGTGCACGGTAAGAGTCACCACGTCTCTTTTTTTAATTCTCCTCTTTGTCTCTCCAAAAAAGAAAATGCTTTTGGCTGTTTTAATTTGTATTTTTTTTTCCCTCAATCCTTTTGTCTTGTGTCTTTTCCCCCCCTTCCATCTCTCCATTTGGGCAGCCATGCAGGGCGCGCGTGGATGAGTGTAGACGCGAGACAAAAGATTTCTGCTAGATTTGAAGGGGGGAAAGTAGAAGAAAATAGAACAAAAGAAGAAAAAAAACGGAGCTGAATTGGAAACATTTTGAAACCCCAGATAGGTGATTAATTCATCTTCTAGCCTCCTTTTTTCCAGGCGGAAAAAAATGTGCACGAGCTTTAAAAAGGGGTGTGTACCGTCTGGGAGGAACACGCGCTTCAGCCTTAGACACGTTTGATTTTCGCTTTTTCTCTTACTTTCATAAAGAGTGAAAAAAATGCGCACAGGAAAGTCTCCTCGCGCGCTCTTTGTTATTCATTGATTACCCTGACTTGTTTATCATTATTATTATTATACAGGCCTATCTTTTTTTTTTTTTTTTTTTTTTTTTTTTTTAAAGCCTGCTAGGCAACGCAAAGGGCAGCGCTTTTCTCTCTCTCTGTTATAATTTACAGCCAGTAAACTGTTCCAACATGCAGAAATAAGAAGCTCGCCCCCACCTCTTTGTCTGTGTGGTGGTGTGACACCGTTTGGCTGGCATGCAACTAAAAACACACTCACACACACACACACACACACACACACACACACACACACACACACACACACACACATGCAGCGTCTCTAAAAACCAGATTATGACATGATTTAGATGAATTATTAATCTCATATTTCCGTTTTATTGAAACCGAGAAGAAGACGAAAGGAGGCTGAGGATGAAGGGTGGAGAGGAGGGGGAGATGGGGGGTTTGGGGAGCGTGTGTGGGAGGGGAAGGAGGGGAAGGGTGGGTGTCGGTGTACCTGAATAACCCCCCTCCTCGTGCGCGCACACACACACACACACACACACACACACACAGACACACACACACACACACACACACACACACACACACACACACACATTAAGTTCATCCTTTCACTTCGCTCGTATTGCGGCTGCGGCTGGATGTTTATTTCTGCAGCGAGTCCAACTTTATTAGCCATCCTCCCCGCCGTCGGTTTAGATTTGCCTGGTCCTTTGTTTGCCGTGGCACGCATGCGCACTCGTAGCAGGGTGTGGATGGAAGACATGCCACCTTGCCTATCAATAGGATGGAGAGAAGGAGGATGGACCGTGGAGGGGTTTTAATTCTGGCTCTGATGATTTATTGCGAAGGAAAATGTTGATTATGGAAATAAAATGAGATGCCTTTGTGTGTGTGTGTGTGTGTGTGTGTGTGTGTTGGGAGATGTTAGATCTGTGTAGAAGGTGGTTTGTGTCTGTAGTGATGCTGTATCAGGACAAAACTGTTTTTTTCCTTGAAATATTATTTAGTAGATTATAATGAACTGTAGTTATTGGGTCAAAGTTAAATCGATTAATAAATTAACTATTAAATGAATCGCCAACTATTTTGATAATCTATCAATCGGTTTGAGTCATTTTTTTCAAATTTCTCTGATGTCAGCTTGTTAAATGTGAATATTGTTCTAGTTTCTTCTCTCCTCTGTGACAGTAAACTGATTATCTTTGAGTTTTGGACAAAAGACATTTGAGGACGTCATCTTGGGCGTTTGGGAGACACTGATCCACATTTTTACTCATTTTCTGACATTTTAGATACCACACTACTAATTGATTAATCGAGAAAATAATCGACAGATGAATCGACAATGAAAATAACCGCTAGTTGCAGCCCTACTAAGAAGGTTTGGGATTTTAAAAGGGTCAGTTTTGACACAAATAAGTAATATGATGTGCCAATTTTCAATATAATTGTCTCATCAGAGTGAAAGTGTTTCAATTATTCAAGAAAACAGTCGACAATGAAAGTAGCCGTTAGCTGCAGCCCTAGCTGTATTGCTGAAAGAATTAGTAATTTCGTCAATAGTGGATGTATCAAGCACAAAAGCCAGACATCCACAGTTAACTCGCAATTAATCAAATGATTGTCCACATTTAAAGGACAAATCTGGCGCAAAATGAACCTAGGGGTTAATAACACATGTGCACCGAGTCAACCGTTCTCTGGGATATGTTTTCATGCTAATCAAATGTGACCAGTTTTAGCGCAAACCGCTATAACGCTAATCGTCGGGGCACGGGTAAAAAGAAATCTCTATTTCTACACCACTAACAAGGCTTAAAATAGCACCACACTTCCACGGTAGCATAATGAGGGTCCCTACATGTAAACCGAAGCATTGAGAACTTTGTAAGTGTATTTTTTTAAAGTATATTTTTTACTTTACCCTTGCCCCTTCGACTAGCGTTATAAGCTAATTAGCGGTTTGCGCTAAAACTGGTTACATTCGATTAGCATGAAAACATATCCCAGAGAACGGTCAACTTGGTACACATGTGTTATTAACCCCTAGGTTCATTTTGCGCCAGATTTGTCCTTTAACTCACGATTAATCGCAAATTAATTGCCCATTTTTTTTAATCTATTCTAAATGTCATTTGAAAACGATATTTTTCAAGGTTTGAATGCTCGAGTGGTATTTGAGACTGGACGTACTCCGGTGGCAACTCAGTTTACATTGACAGTACGGAGCAAATAACTGTAGTCTTGCGGAGAGGGCTTTGAATCTGAAAATCGCCATTCAAAAGAGTCTTTTCTTTCTCCATTTCTGCTCAGAGAGCTTTGTTTCCCGAGGCCCACATCACAAAACGCACGGGTGTTAATCACGTGGCAAAAAAATGACTGGCGTTGAAAGGAATTTGCGTCAACTCATTATTATTGCGTACATTTTGACAGCCCAAAAAAATTACTTAAACAATTCACCATAGTGCACACATGTAATCTATATCATGATATCAGGAAGAAACAGTGACGGTTCTAGACCATTTCAAACGGAGGGCCAAATTTATTAAGTACAAGTGTTACATACCACCAACCATAGGTCTGGTTCTACAAACGACTCACGATACACTTATAACGAAAAAACCTACTTAACTAACTAACCTTTATAACTAAATAATATCCCCTCTTTGGGGATAAATGTGAATGAAAATGAAAATATTTGCCACAGTTAGTGGGGGCCAGAGGGGGGGTCATGGCTTAATATTATGGGTCACTGGCTACTCTTACCCCCCACCCCCCTTGTTCCCAAATAACTGACACTGAGAAAAAAACAGACAATATCCAGTTTCAAATCATGACATCAATGTAACATCAATATATAACTCAGCTTTAACGTTGTTTTTTAAGAATAAAGACACTTGAATTGGCTAAGTGTTTTGCAGCAATGGTCCCCCTCTGAGCCGTGTTATGAGATCACCATGGCAATGCCGCGACAGTAGTAATGTGTCCCATCTGTCTGGCTGCTGATTGGCTCTCATAAATCCAGCCCTGAGCGCGTTCATTCATCCCGCTTGACGGAGACAAACAGCAACCTGATGACAAGTTACGACTCTGACTCATCCATTACCCCACCGCTGTTGAATGCTCAAAGTGTTTGTGTGTGTGTGTGTGTGTGTGTGTGTGTGTGTGTGACAAAAAGAGAGAGCGGGGGAAAGAAAATCCTAATTTGTAAAGTAACCATGAACTAAAGCTGTCAGATGAATGTAGTAGTACAATATTTCTCTGAAATGTTGTGGAGTGGAAGTAGAAAGTGACATTTGTACTTAAGTACAGTACTTGAGTAAATGAACTTAGTAACATTCCACGACTGCCAGTGAGTCAGTGATCAGCAGGATCACTTTCCTCCAACGCAGCGTCTGTCCTAATTAAACCATCAGGCTGCGTGTGATGCAGGCGGAGGCTCGTTAACTTGCAGCGGAGGAGATGAAGCAGGGGGAGGCTGCAGCTGCCACTTAACGCACATGACATGCAACTGTGTGCATGTGATTTTGTGTTGAGTGTAGAGGAAGCTGGGGAATGGGTGCAGCTGCAGGTTGGAAGTTGAGTCACTACTACTGTCTTAAAATTATCATTAAAAGAAAGAAAAACTGTCAATAAGGTAACGCTATCTTCACTCCCAGCGCAGTTTTACTAGTTTTCTTGAAGTGAGTTTCAGTATTGTCAAATGAGACTGAATAATGGTGAAGAAATGTCCCTTTATTCTAGAGAAGTCTTGAATAAAGTTATGTTAAGTTAGTTGTATTAGATAGAACCGGTGAAATAATCTCTTTGCATTTTATTAAAGGTACACTGTGAAGGAATTTCTCCCATCTAGCGGGGGAAATTGTAATTTGCATTCAAACGAATAGTGCTCTCTAGCGCCTCGCTTTTTCAAATGCGTGTTGCAACTACGGTAGCCGTTATGTACCAATGTAACCATTCCCTTTTTTGCTTTTTTGGCGACGAGGATTCCTTCTCCTGTGGCTCAGCATAAGTATGATCCTCCATTATGAACAAAAGGGCAGTGCAGGCTTTCAAATTTGCCGGGGCGGTGACAAGCACCTCTCACTGATCTCGTTCAAAATGGCGGAACAACATGCAAGCCTCCTTGGACTTGCCCGTCCAATGTAAATACAGATAAGAAATTCTTCGCTTACGAGGATAAGTCAGATCATTGGCAGAGGTAATTTTACACCAATGAGGACATATTTATGAATGAAGACATTGACTTTAGCTAATAAAATACTTAAAAACACTACACAGTGTACCTTAAAATAAGTTCTCTAGGATTCAGTAACGGACTAAATGAGCTGATGTCAGGCGGTGCTGTGAGAATCATTGCTGGAGTGCAGGCAGCTGTGTTTAAGTACAGTGGGTATTATAGGAGCAGGTTGTATTTTATGCTGTGAGGAAGTGCAGCGTTAGGTGGCCAGATGCTGACTGCCTTGCAGCATGCGGCAGCATCTGACACTTGTGTGGGTTGAGGCTGGGATGCATTAAAACCAGAGTGTTTAAAATTGGTTGGGAGTATACAGTTAGCATCAATTAGTGTCGTTAGTTACAGTATAGCATGAACGTAAGGACGACCAGGATCCCACAGTCTCGATTCCTAACATCTTCATCCACTTTTGTCTTACTAAAAGCTTAGTTTTTTTGGGTCAGCAGGTTATAAAAACTTAAGTTCTGGGTTCTTTATATTGTTGGTAGTGAATATCACCACACGGCAGCCTTTAGGTATTTTTCTGTTGTTTGCTAGCAGACGAAAATGACGGGGAGGAACCTTCATACAATACAAGTCAATGGAGAGCAGAGAGTTGTTTTCCCCTCCGGTGGGGGCGGGACTTAAATGCGCTCTGTCTCTATGCTAGAGTACCATGATTATGAGGTGAATGCTTAATACTTTTGAAATTAGCACTGGAACAGCTGTTGCAGGATTTTATTGAATGAGTTTGGGTGTGCAATGGGGAAGTGACTTCCTCGGAGCAGAAGCTGCTTTTTAATGTAGTTTGACAGAGCAGCTCACTGCAGTGTGAAGGCATACATATTAAGTGTTGGCTGAGTGTTTTTTTCTCTATAAAAAAGTCCATCAGCTGCAGGGAAGCCAGAATAAATTGCTGTTTCACTCTTGTAGCTTTTAAACTTGATAGGACCTTAAGTGTGTTTGGTTTCCGTTGGCCACTTCTGCATGCTGGCCTGACAGGAATGAGGAAGTTGGACCTTTCAGTTTCACGTCAAAAGAAGCATGACACGTTTATTGAATGAAGTTCATTTTGGTGTTGTGTATGCTGAAGTGGAGTTACAGTGCAGCAGAGGGTTTACAGCAAAGATGGAGGCGTTTTTCTTTTTCTTTCCCAACAACATGGCCATCTGCTGCCTCACAGTTTATAGCGGAGCTTTTTATAGACGTAATAATAAATAGCAGTCATAGTATGTCCCTCTGAGGACACTGATGTTGTGTTCTCTGTTTTCTTTGGATTTTTTTAAAGACAACCCCTATATATCTTTAAAAGATGACAACCTTTTACACAATTGTCTGCATTTGTAGAGTTTTGCGATCCAGTATGTCTTGTCTTATATGTGTTGTCCTGAATAAATGGGACATTGTTTCCAGAAAGACTTTGTAAGACCACAAATAAAATCTTATTCATCTCCCCTATATTGAGGTGCCAGCCGCCAAATGTATACCATGTCATGGTATATATTCATCGCCCAACACCAGGAGTAATAGAAAGGATATATTGGGACTCAGGCAACTGTTTGCTAACATGTTAACCGAAACAACAAAATCTGGTTGTCTGTGGTGGCTGTATCTGTCGACTTGTTTTCTGCCCCCTGGTGGCCAAAAACAGACTCATGCAGCTTTAAAGCCACTCACTGATTTTATTTATCGCCCTCACTTACTTAACTATTCTCACAGTTTAGGTTTTCAAGCATCAACAGAAAGCTGTGAATAAATGTTTGCATTCTTGGGCGCTCTAACAAAATCTGAGAATGTACCTTTAAATAATTAATTGAAAGGAAGAACCACAACAAGACCAAGACTTGAAGCTCTTGCTTCAACATAAACACTAACATGATTTACAAATGCTAAACGCGTGTGCTTGACCCGTGGTACGATGCGTCTTACAGTCAGTGTTTCTGCAGAAAAGTGCATTCAAATAAAAGTAAAAGTGTAGGCCAACCCCTGCTCGGGTCCCTGCCTGCTCCAGTCCCACCGGAGGCTTGGCGGCGGTGCAACTTGTCCTCATCCTCGGCAGCTCTTTCACCATGAGCGCCACCTGTCACATCGCACCTCGTCTTCCAGGAAATTACAGCTCAAACCGAAAGCGACAACGTTATCTGATATGTAACCCGGCGGGGCGGTAATGTACTCGGCAATCTCAGCTCGCTCTCTGCTGAATCCCAAATCCACTCACTCAGTCACTCAGTCGTCCTTGTGGATTTGAAAATCATTTGGCAAAGGGTAGATAAAGGGACAATCTTTCTTCCAACCGAACTGTCCTCTTATCTGTGGCGGAGACAGATCGCATCCTAAAAGCAGAGCAGACAGTGAAAGCATTTCAATAGTTATGCGATTTCAATAGCCAAACAATTTTATTTCAGACTCAGGCTGAAAACAGTCCCCTGTTATTGCAAAGTAATTGCTGTGAAAGAGATTATGAACAGATTATGGAGCATTGTTAAGTTTTGTCAGCTATGTCAACACCTGTGCTTGCAAAACAGGAACATTTTTACTGAGCTATCACTTGGGGTTTGGTTAAATAATAACTTTTGAATGAAAGTGAGTTTTTTTTCTCACCAGCTTCAGGCTTGTTTACCGTGTGAATGTACACATCAGGTACAGAGCAGTAAATCCTGAGAAAACCAACAAATACGTGGCATTCCTGTCTCGTGATTTCATCAAGTTCAATTTTTCACTTAAGTTGAGGCATTTCTGATATTGTATGCAAGAATCAATTATTAACTGCTGGAATTTCCTGATGCAAATCTGCTGTGTAAATTATAGATCAGTGTGAACCTTGGTAAAAGTTCACAGTAATTTCTGCTGCCTGCTGAACATGTTTTGTTTTTTCCAGCGTGGAGGGCAGCCATCTTGTTTAAGCCCAGCAATGCAACTGAGCACAAACCTGTAACAGCACAAAATGTGGTGCATAGCAGTGTTGCTGATGAACACGGATTACATGTATTTCCATAACTCTTAATAATTAGTCTAAAGTGATTGGAAGTGACAATATTTCAGCCTCACATGGATTCATTTAATGATCTGCCAAATGTAACCGTCACTATTTCCTCTCCTTTCTTTTCAGCATCTGCTGGCAGTTTTATGTAGTTAAATACTTCATTTACTTCTTTCGTTCTTTATATCGTCGCTGTCGGGTGAAAACCTTGTATGTCTAAAACCGTTGTTTTTCAGAAAATGAAAAAAAGTTAATTGTGAAACCATTTTACTGAGCAATTCAACTGAGACAAAGTCCGACGAAATCGCCTCGTCACTGTTTAAATATTTTTAAGACCCACATACAGACATAAAGGTTGACCAATAGTATTGATTTATGAAAAGAAATAAATGCCCGACTACCCGACAGCGACGATATTGTTGTTCGGCCACCTTGGTCGTCCAGATCGAAATAGCTCCATAGCTGGATTGCCATGAAATGTCATACAGACATTCATGTTCCCCTCAGGATGAATTGTAATAACTTTGGTGACCCTCACTTTTCATTTAGCGCCACCATCAGGTCAAAATGTGCTTTGTCCAACACTCTGGTTTATCACCTGCAGAACTAATGACATCAGCCTCATCTGTGGCTTTGTGTGTAGTGCTAATTAGAATGAATGCTAACACACAAAAATACAGTACACTGGTGAACACGGTAAACATGACCATCTAAACATCAGCATATTAGCATTGTTATTTTGCGCATGTTAGCATGATGACATTAGTATTTAGCTCAAAGCAACAAGGTGCTTTTGTTTAGAGCTAATTAGCAAATGTTAGCATGCTAACACACAAAACTATAATTGTGAACACGGTAAACATGACCATCTACACATCAGCATATTAGCATCGTTATTGGGAGCATGTTAGCATGCTGACATTAGCATTTAGCTCAAAGCACCAGAGTAGAGCAACACAGACCTGCCAGCATGACTGTGGACTTTTAGGCTGCGTTCAGACTCGATCAGGGGCTGCGGCAAAAACACCTGTCTTCCATTCATTTGAATGTGGGTAGTTGGTTTGGGCTGTGGCGGTGGGGGACAGAGAAGGTGCCGGAGAAATCACAGTGGCCTGCTGTGTTCAAACAGATTCAGCTTTTAGAGAAATATAATGCTGCCGTGGCCAGTCACTTAACCGGCGATCAGACCGGACACAACACAATGTTTTTACGTGTAGTCACCAAAGAAGAGTCTAAATCGAGTCACAAGTCCAGAGAACAGTGACTCGAGGCCAAGTCCGAGTCACCAAAAAAGAGTCAGAGTCAAGTCACGAGTCCAGATAATGGCGACCCAAGTCAAGACTCAAATCTGAGTCCCAGAAAGCCTCATACACATAAAAGTAGTCCTATTTCATAAATCCTCGAGTCCATTTCCAAGTCTTCAGTGCGTGAGTCAAAGTCAAGTTACGATTCCAGAGAACAGCGACTTGAGTTGCGTCCGTGTTCAAGACTCGAGTACTCCATCACTGGTATTACCATTCTGGGAGTCACTCAATTGTGTAAAACCCACCGTAATGGTGCCATGCATCCTGGTTAGTCAGATGTTTTTAAAATCTATTGATGAGGATAGACAATTACTCGAAGGACCCGGCATTGCAGCATGGCTAAATGCACAATGGTGAGGACAATTGAAACACAAGCTTGCGACAAAACAGGCAAGAAACTCACTATAAAGCTCCGTAGAGCCGTTAATAATATTTTATATTAGCCTTTATTTAAATTTAGCATATTCTTTTGGTTCCAATTGGAGGACACAGAAATGCATTCAAAGACAATGCTCAGCTCGGGATAATAATAGAGCTGGAAAAACTGGAAAAACATGATTCCATTCAGCAGTCACGATGAAGATGTTTGAGCTCCGCAGCTTTCAGAAACTATCAGCGTCTCCCAGCATCCTGTCTGTCTTCACTTTTCTCTGCAAATCTTTAAGGACTGCCGAGTCTCGACAACGTCGCGGGCGCTGCTCTGTACATGAATCTTAAACAGTCCAGAGACTGTTTAAGAGAGTCTGAAAATAATGAGATGGTACAATAGTTTAGACTCGTAGGTGCTCGGCCTCCTCGTGCTTGTGTTGCAGTCCCAGTTCTGTCAGCTCCCATCAACGAAGAAAATTACAAGAATATCTCTCACCGGTATTTTTTCATCCTCAAGTATGAGACGTGATCAAGGGCTTGTCTGAAACACTCAGCGATGTGTGTGTGTGTGTGTGTGTGTGTGTGTGTGCGCAGCATTAGACTGTGAGGAGGTGGATAGCTTACTGCATGGCAACAGTAAGTGGCTGACGAATTATTCTATTATTCAATGCTTTTTTGTTGTGTTCAATATTTGACTATACCTGATACCAGGAGTTTAATTATGTCTATAGAATATATTCTTTAGAATATTTTTAGAGATTAAAATGAACGCATTCATTATTTTTAATGTTTTTTTAATGTTTAAAATATTTTACTTGATAAAGTTCTTTTAATTTTTTATATATATATTACATGTCATATATATATATATATATATATATATATATATATATATATATATATATATATTACATGTCATATATATATATATATATATATATATATATATATATATATATATATATATATTAGGTTTAATTAATTGATACAATTATTTAGAATATTTCTGATGTATCTGTCAATATTTCAGTTTTGCTGAGGCCTTATAGGCAAATTCAAAATTCATTGTCATTTTAATAATATTTTTGTTTGTT
Source organism: Zingel zingel (assembly GCA_023566125.1). NCBI lineage: Eukaryota > Metazoa > Chordata > Actinopteri > Perciformes > Percidae > Zingel > Zingel zingel. Next base: position 3,868,854 of record CM042324.1, on the reverse strand, counting down.
TTGATTATTTAGCATAGTCTATTAAATAGAATTAATTTAAACATACAATGAATAGAAACATAATCTAAATTCAATTAAAATGAATCCAGTTAGGTTTAATTAAATGTAATACCTTTATTAACGTTTTAATTTAATCATATATGATGACATTTATTATATTTAATAAAACTGATTAAACTTTTTTTCAGGCTATCTGTTCATTTGAAATTCTTAATACTATCTGAATTATAGTACCTTGAAACTATCAGGGGTTGTAAATCTCATAACAAGCTTGGCGTTGTTTAAATGTCTAGATATCTTCTTTTTGCTATACTTGCTCAGCTATGACACAGTAGGTATCAGAAAGAGCGATTACAGAGCGTCTAGACTCGGAGTCCAGTCTGCTTATGTGCTGCTGGATGATGTGTGTCTTGGCTCCCCCCGCCTTTTTCGGGGTTATCTGGAGTTTAGAGTCGACTTTGTCCCATCTCCTCGTCTGGCCAGCCACCCAGCGTCGCTGACTGCAGGGCTGTCCTCTCTCTCTCTCTGTCTCTCTCTCTCTCTCTCTCTCTCTCTCTCTCTCTCTCTCTCTCTCTCTCTCTCTCTCTCTGTCTTACTGTTGTGGCTGGGGACAGTGGACACCCGCCACGTCCAATTTCTCTCCACCGGCGTCTGGCCGCTGGCTGCGGACAGCCTGGTGACAGGGGTCATTCTTATGTGACGCTGAGAGAGCCAGTTGTGGCGAGCCAGCCAGACACACAGATAGACAAACGAGGCCGGGCTGGATGTCTGAATCTGCACTAGATATGTTTGTAGTTGTGTTGTTAGATCTCAGCCTGATGCCCTTTTTCATACCGCTGTGTCTGTGTATTTGAAGCTGAGTCCACTTTCTTCAGTTTGAGGTCTGGTGGAATGCAGGCAGGAGATTGTAAAACAAAAGTTACTTCTGGCGACCTGTCATCCTTCCAGGAGAGACAGTTTGGCAGCAGAGTAAGTTCTTCTCTTGTCTTCACTCTAAAGTAAAGGGTTGCTTCCTTGAGAAAAACATAAGAAATAAAGAGAGGATGCATTTAAAGTGTGATATTTGTGGGCATGCTCTTTTTGTTGTTCATTTCCTTGTGACTTAACCACTGAAAGGTAACACAACAAAGTTGTTATGTCGGTGCATTGTTGTAAATTAGGTGGTATATGTGGGCATGCCAAGACAAATTCCTATCAAGTGCACTGTTGAAATGGCTAATAAACTTGAACTTGAACTCAAACTTAAACTGGCTCGCCTTGCCCTCTCCACTCCACACCAAACTCACATTGAAAAAGAGTATCATGAGACTGTCCCCCCCCCCTCCAATGTTGTAACAAAGGAATGAAGGAAAGAAGTGTTATGTGTTTGTTTCCTTCTTCCTTGACCTTTTTTTTACACACCGTGGTATCGACTTTGGTATTAGAGTATTGTGTACTTATGGAGGTATCGGTACCGACTACTAGATTTTTGGTATCACTACATTCCTAGTAGGATCTAAAGGACTGATATCCTGAAATAATGAAGTGCAGAATGCAGAGATAGTGTTAACATGTTTGATCTGTGTAGGCAGCAGCACTTAAGATAAGACCTGTTTTTTTGTTTGTTTTTTTACATTCATCTCATGCTTGTGAACTCACTGTCTGTGGGTCTGAGGGAATCTTTCTCTCCCTTCATGTGTCAGATTTATGGAACGAAATTAAAGATGATTCCCCAGTGGCGGTGCTTTATGTTTTCCCGTGCTCTGGGATCTAGCTGGTAAAGCGGATCATAAACATCACAGAATAGTCCCCAGAAAGCGGTCGGGAGTTATTACCCCCGTCTCCGGGCTTAAAGCCTCCAAAGCTTGTGTCCTCAGTTCTGATTGAACGGGCGTTTTACAAGACTTAAAATATATCTCAAAGACACACCACACTTTCAATCAATCAATCAATCAATCAATCAATCAATCAATCAATCAATCAAGCTTTATTTGTCATTGAAAAAAATAGTGTATTAAAACAACAAAATTCAAGGTGCCGCTCCAGATCAGTGCTTTTAAAAAGATAAATAATACAAAATGTAAAATATGTACCCCCCACCCCCCGTTCCCTACATACATTTCACTCTCTCTTTTTCTCTCTCCCCCACACACTCACTCACCCCCCACCCACATATGCAGCACATGTATCTTGGGATACAGACAGTTGACTGACACCCTCCCATCCCTCCCCAACAATACACACCCTCCCTCACACATATGTGTAAAATAGCAACAGGTTTCAGCATAAAAAAGATTCACAGTTTCCAGGGGTAGAATGGTTGGTCATGACAGGGGATAGTAGATGGGTTAAGGTGGGAGATGGCTATTGTTTTACAGGGTTATTTTTTGTTCAGTGAACGTATGGCCCAGGGGAAAAAAGCTGTTTGTTAATCTGGTAGTGCGTGCTTTCATTGACCTATAGCGCCTGCCAGAGGGAAGCAGGTTGAACAGGTGATGAGCAGGGTGGGCAGTGTCTTTGAGGATGGATTTTGTTCTGTTTGAGGCAGTGGGAGTTGGCGAGCTCTTCCAAGGAGGGCAGAGGGCAGGCTATGGTCTTTTGGGCTGTGCCTATGACCCTCTGGAGAGCCTTCTTGTCGGCCGCTGAACACCCCGCATACCATGCTGTAATGGAAAAGGTGAGTACACTTTCAATGATTGACCGGCAGAATGACACCAGCAGTTTCTGTTCGAGATGGTTTTTCCTGAGAATTCTCAGGAAGTGTAGTCGCTGCTGGGTCTTCTTTGTTATTTCTTTAGTGTTTGTGGACCACGAAAGATCTTCAGAAATGTGTACTCCCAGGAATTTAAAAGATGGGACTTTGTCTCTGTAAAACATAAATATAATAAACAGACCACCTGTCTGACAGAGCCACATGGCTAAATACAGCAAGAGCATTGTCAAGAGCAAATTTGAACTTGGTATTTTCTTGCATTAATAAAAAGTTGCTTTTCGGGAACTTTTAAATATCATATTGTCCTTAAGCATGATACGACTGATGATAGTCATGTAAAATAGAAGCACAATTGGCAATTGATGACCTAAAACATGCGAAACAACATTTCCCATCAGAGTTGCTCATTCCATTCCCAGAACTTTCTCTGAAACGCCACTTGGCTCGGATCTGTTCTGAGAAAGCCATGCAGCCCTGCAGAGATATTGATTGATGTTGGACCATGTCTGGCTCCGGGTGGAGGCCGGGGGCCTCAGGGATCCACGCAGACAGATGGAAAGGAGGATGGTGTGGGACGCTGGGATAGCAGAGCTGCTAGTGGTGGGCTTAAAGCTGCAGTGCTATTGATTGACACAAGAGATAGAGCCGAGCTGAAAGCAAGACAAAGAGAAAAGTAGCATATTCGTCTCTGAAACAATCCCTGGGTGGTTTTGGTGGCCCAACGGATCCTTATGTTATATGAGCAGATTATATCTACCTCTGTAGTGTGTGTAGCACTATCACTGGAGTTGGACAAAGCTTCAGTGAAAAAGTAGATAAGCAGTAATTAGACATATCCCCCTACTCCCCTATCTTAGCCCATCACAGAGAAATAATCTACCTCTCTGTCTGGCTCCTGGTTTTCTCATTTGTTAAAACGGCTTTGGTCATTTCAAGGTTACAGTGATATTGGCAGGTTCCTCCTCACTGTTGGTAGTTCAGGACCTGAAGCGTATTTTATCTTTCCTTCACTGGAGAAATAACAGCTTTGCAGACTTGAGTCACAAACAAGTATTTCATGATGAAGTCAGCAACGAAATCTTCATCATGACAAATGTTTGTCCGAACTAAGAACTAAGAGCTCAACAGTGACCGCCCTCTTTTTGAAAAAAGGCTCCGAGATGAATCGTTACCATAAAACATTAGATTTGGCTCAAAAAAACAATTTAAAAACTGGAAAAAGGCAAAGGTACAAGACTTTGTACATAAAAGATCATAACGTCCAATCAGAGACATTGCTGTTACGCTTGAACCCCAGTTCAGACCAAAGTCAAGACGGTGTATCAACTCCATAACGACTCTTTGTACTTCCGTTCTAACTTGCGACTTTTAGGCTTTTTTGTAGCTAGATATATCATTTGTTGCGTCTAAATATGAATGTGGATAACGTTAGTGATAGTGACATGCTTGCTACAGTTGCATTTCTAGTGATGAATCGGCGAAAACGTATTATTTATGTGATTCACTGCTTTGTTCTATGCGCTCCCTGCGCTCATTGAGCCTCGGTCTAAAACTCTGCCATTTCCACCAGTTGACAGTTTGTAACATGGAAATAAAATGGACTATGGATATTTTTATTTCTATAGTTTGTAGCTGACTTGACCACCTGACTTCTCTACTGGCTGTAGAAACAGGAGACGTCTCTTACGTTCTAAAACCAGCTTCTGGAGACTCCACCAGCTGACTTCTCTATTGGCTGTAGAAACAGGAGACGTCTCTTACGTTCTAAAACCAGCCTCTGGAGACTCCACCAGCTGACTTCTCTATTGGCTGTAGAAACAGGAGACGTCTTTTACGTTCTAAAACCAGCTTCTGGAGACTCCACCAGCTGACTTCTCTATTGGCTGTAGAAACAGGAGACGTCTCTTACGTTCTAAAACCAGCCTCTGGAGACTCGACCAGCTGAGTCACAGCGACACCATCAGCTGGTTTGAGTCGAGCTGAGATGGGCCGGTTCAGACCGCTGCAACTTTACCCTGCGACGTTCTAAAATGTGTCTGTTTTGTTGGTCCGAACTGGGTTTAGGATTGTGTAGTACTTCTCCATGACATTGCGAATAAAACATGTTTTTCTTAAACCAACGTTGATTTCGTACAGACCTGTGGCTTCAACAGGGGCAAAAACATTTTACATTTAGACAGTATGGCTGATAATCAAAATCCTTACAGAGAAAATAAATGGGATTTTTTTACTTCCAGTACCTCACTGTTGAGCTCTATAATGACATCAAGTACAGCACACCTGTGCTTTGTAATGCAAGTATACATGGGAAATGTAGTTAACAATTGTATGGCAGTTCCTCTGGTACGTATCATGTAGCAACTCAATGCAGACCGCAATCAGGAAATCCAAAGAATGGAAATGCAGAACAGAAGTCATAAAAAGGGGAAGGAGGTGTTATTCTGCTGCATTCGCTGTAAACTGTTCTGGTAACAGTGTCAGATAAATGAAAGATGTAAATGTGATTAGCGCTTTTGAGAAAGCTTTTGGGAAGTGAAGACAAACACCACAAATCTCAAACCAATCAGGAGCTGTTCTGACATCAACTAGCTCTAACCTACGGAGCCCAAAGCTGCACTCCGTCTTTTCACAGTTGTACTTTCATGCACCATGATACAAGATTTCCATTTTGATGTACTTATTATGGTATAGTGTCTGTGAAAGTTCATCTCAAAAGGTACAATGCCTGGGAAAAAGTCAAAATCAAAATCATTAGATTGGAGTTTTACTTTTTATTGTTCAGTTATACTGTATAGGAAATTCAGCAACATTTACTACATAAACAACACATTTATGTAAGTGAAAGATAGAACAAATCTGCTAGAAATATTAAAAATCCTTGCCTGATTCGTGAAACGATAGCTACCATTTGATAACAACACAATCCTAACAGTAAGAAAGTGGACATGAATCTTGAAAAATGCAAAAAGAAGAACACTAACATGCTAACATTTAGCATGTTAGTGTAATAATATGTTAACACATTACACGTTATTTTTTGACATGTAATGTTCTGTTCAACTTCTCTACAACCGATCTGTTGTTTCGCTACCGACACTGAGCATGTGTTCAGGACTTTCAGGTATGCCATTGTTCTCTGTGTGTGCTTAAAAGCGTACAAGCCAACAGAAAAAGGGAAGGTATTCAAACAAACAAAGCTGCCGTACATGATCTATAACATGCAAACACAGATGAGAACACAAAGTCCTTAGTCCTCCTCTTAACAGTCCACAATCCTACACAATACAATGTTTATTGGCTTATTTCAATCAGTTGTTATTGTTATCTGTCTATTATTTGAATTAATACACGCTAGAGCTGCAAAAATTCATGAAATAGTTGACAAGTTGTGAAATTTTTAGGCAACTATTTTGATAATCGAGCCATTGGTTTGAGTCATTTATTATGAAAAAATTATATTTTCTAATTGTGATTCCAGATTCTCGATTGTGAATTTTTTTGTGTTTCTTCACTCCTCTGAGACAGTAAACTTTGAGTTGTGGAAAAAACGAAACATTTGTGGCTGTCATCTTGGGCTTTGGGAAACACTGATCAACATTTTTCACCATGTTCTGACATTTTTGAGACCAAACAACTAATCCAATCGTCAAGAAAATAATCAACAGATTAATCAACATTGAAATTATCGTTAGTTGAAGCCCTAATACACACAAGGTAAAAACCTAACATAACATATGGTGAAGCGCATTCAAACTGATTCATTAATTACCCTGGACATAAACATCTATATCCATAACATCTGCAGGTTTCCGGTTATCTGTGAGGTGGTTTGTCTAGGGATGCAACGAATCCAGGATTTGGCTTCGGATTCAGCTGAATATTGGGCTTTTTGACAGAATTCGGTTTCTAGAATTTTTTTCCACCGAACCGAACCCTACGCTTGCACTACGCTGGTCGGCCAACTCGTGAGTAGAAAAAGTGTTGTTTGGCAGTACTTTCAGTCAAAAGAAGGCCATTCAAGTCCAGCTACATGTTCAGTTTGCAATGCCGATTTGTCTGGTGATGGCGAGGACCCTAAACAATACACAACATCACAGCTGTTACAACATTTGGTCTGAAACATCTGAAAGAATACGAGTTGTGCATGAAGGAATCTACAGACAGCAGCCAAAATGCAACATGAAAAATACACTGCTGTGGACGTTGTTTACTTCATCACTGTGTTTACTGTGTTAATGGACTGAGGATGGGAGGAGGATTCGGTATTCGGTTTCGAATTCGGCAGAATCTTAACCAGTGGATTCGGTATTCGGCCGAACCCAAAACAACAACCTAGTTTTGTCTGTTCCGGATGCCCAGTTTCCATAATGACCCTGCCACAGCTACACCAGGGCCACGTTCAGCAACCCTTTTTTAAAACTGAAACGGGGGTGCGTTGAACTCCCTGTTGCGTATGCAGACGCGCTGCCTTTTTATTACCGCGAGTTTACACAAACGTCTCTGCTGATTGGGTAACTGTGACACAGCCAATAAACCAGAGACACGGCCACCAAACGAGAGAAAACGTGACTCAAAGCCCGTTGCACACCGTTTCAGAGGAAACGTTTTGAGATTGAACGTGCCCCAGGTTTACACAGCTTGCCAGGTCAAAGGTGAGGAAGTAATCCAAGTATACAACTGGCAATTCAATGTTTTTTCCCTTGAGTCAAAAATGTCACACAAAAAAACACCAAGCTTGCCAGGCGGGTGGGCCGTCTCATTTAAATGCAGCCGCGCCGGCGAGAAAAGATGCAGAGACAAGATGACAATTCCTTTGAAAGTTTGCAATCCGAGTACTTGACAGCTCTTGAAGTCTCCTGTCTTAACAGCGTGTATATAAGGCTGGGTGGCGGTGGCGGCGATGGTGACGGTGGTGTGTGTTGGGAGGAAGGAATATTGGCAGGAGCCTGTGATGGAGTGGAAGATAGAGCCGGCTGTCACAACAGTTTGGGAAGAGTCCCTTTGAAATGACAGAGAGGACTTATACATCCACTCTGCATCGTCTCCGACTCCACTCAGGGTCCATTTTGATTGGTGGTTTATGATGTGCACTTTGTTGCAGCTTATCTTACATGTACAGTGTGCATGTACTGCTCAAAATGGCTGCCATGTGGACTGATCAGAGAGGATGGCAGACACTGCTGTAAGGCCCTCAGTAAAGAATCATCAGGCAACAGCTTTCCAAATGAAAAAAACAACAACTTGTGACAGCATGAACGCGTAGAAGAATAAATAAAAGAATAAATAAAAGGAAATTAAAGTCAGATTTTATTAGCACTGCATCATCCAGCTCAGCTAAGAATGAAAAACAAACTTGAGATTGAAAATGAGCGTAGTCATTCATATTCCTCGAGGCAGCCTAAAAAACAATCAGACTGGATCAGGAATTAGAAAGCACATTTTGTTTGGACAAATTGAGGAGAAAATGGACTTCACTTTAAACTGAATGTTTTATGGAGATGAATGAGTTTAGTCGTTGATATTCCGCCGACACACGGCAGCGACTAATTCACATCCTCATGCCCTTGTAGCTGCTCTATTACACTCTGACACGATAACAAAACGCTGCAGTTAGTCTGGAAGATGTTTTCTTTTAGCGCTCCTGATTTATAACGGCCTGAATGCAATTGACCCAACAAGCTTTCTGACAGCGTCATTGAATCAGACACTAGCCTAATATCCATGGGTATTTTTCAGTGGTGGAAGAAGTATTCAGATCCTTTACTTAAGTAAAAGTACCAATACCACACTGTAAAAAAATACTCTGTTACAAGTAAAAGTCCTTCATTGAAAATGTTACTTAAGTAGAAGTATGTAAGTATTATCAGGAAAATGTACTTAAAGTATTAAAATTACTCAATGCAGAAAAATCCTCCCATTTTAGAAAGTGTAAATGATCCAAACAGTTGTGTGTTTAATGGTCTAATCATTTCAGCTGGACTTGTAGACCTATAAATTGTTGGGTGGTTTAATTTATAATAAAAACAGATTATTTTATAAACTACATGTGTTTTGTGTGCAAAAAATTGTAAAGTAACTAGTAACTAAAGCTGTCAGATGAATGTAGTGGAGTAAAAAGTACAATATTTCTCTCTGAAATGTAGCGGAGTAGAAGTAGAAAGTGGCATGAAAAGAAAAGACTCAAGTAAAGTACCTCAACATTTGTACTTAACTACTAGCCTGGGAAAACCCTGATGAACTTCCGGCAAATTTGAGATTTGCTCTGCATGTCCGTCTGGCCAAGAGCCCATTCAAGCCCATTTCCAATTTTTCGAAATCGAGGCACCAATCACAACCGTTGGCGGGCTTTACACAATGACGACTTTTCAGCGACGGCGAGCAGCTTTTTGTTTACATTCAACATGACGGCCACAGAAGCGCAGCAACCTGTTGATGCCGCTGTCGCTGCTATGTCACCTGGATCGTTGGTCTGATTGGTTGAAGGACTATCCAATTGCGCCAAGAGGCATTTGAGTGGCGTCCGTTGGTGACGCCCCTTTGGAAATGGGCTGTGAATGAAGCTTGCCCAGACCCACTCTCAGTTACAACTGTGAAGGGTCTGGTGTCAACCAGGCTACTGAAGTACCCTACTTGAGTAAAAATACTTAGTTACATTCCACCACTGGTATTTTTGCAATCAAATCTATTGAGAACTGTGAAGTCTAAACAGTATCATTATAACTTGCCATTACCCAAGATTTCGGACCCTCCGATATGGCAGCCAGAGGATGCATTATCAGCTGAAAACCTCAGACTTTTAACATTAACACAGACAAGACAGAACAGCTGATCTATGACACATACTGTGTTTCTTTAAGACTGACACAATACTGGACATTGTGTGGGCGTAGACTGTTTTCTGTAAAGTGTGAACAGACGATGTGCTCTGATAGGAAGTGAGAAGGTTTTGTGCTGTATGTATGACTCAGACAGTTGCCCATAGCGTCCCGTCATATTAAAAGGTATTTTAACTTATAACTGGTTTACAGAAAAGTGTTTAGCCATATCAAAAGGTTACCAGAAACACATTAAATCATTACTTAAACCTTAGGGGTTGTTCAGCTATTATGAGATTATGTAGAAACGTAGCTGTCAAGTCGTGTTCCATGTGCTAAAAAAACCAAATAATCGTAAAGAATCATCGTATATTGCAGGACAAACTATTGTACCTTCAAATCAAGACTTGGGTGAGTCAGAACTGCATTTACAACTGAGTACAGATGCTCCAAAACACACAATGCATCCAAGTATGTAAGCAAAACGGTTACAGGTATTGCTTTTTTGTAACATGAACCATACCAAACAAGATTTGACCAAACAGCTTGGAAATGTGGAAGAGGTCGTGAGTGCTAACACTCTAACAAGATCTCTGCAAAGATGTGATTGGTCAACACATTCTTACTCCCAGCGCGTCAAAAAACAAAGCTTTTTCAGGTGTCTTTTGGCGTTACTGACGCAAAAAGTCTTCTTTATGCAGGGGGCTTTCAACTAATTTCAATGTAGTCCCATCCTCGGTGATATCTGACGCTTTGGGTATCCCTAGGGTGCCATTTTTCGACACGCTAGGTCGGGACTGATTTGGCGTCATTTTTCAAAGTGCAGGGCAAAACCACTTTGTTAAGGTTAGGGAAAGACTGTTGGTGGGGTTAAAAAAAGGGTTAGGGTTGGGGTTATTTTTGCGTCTGTATCTGACGCTGAGAATCACTGACCAAGCGTCAGTATTTGGCGAGTTGGGAGTGAGAACGGGTTGGATCGGTCACTTTTCTGTATATCAAGTATTGACATAATTAAAATATGATAAATATTTAGGCTGCTTCCATATCGCACTCTGTACCATTTCACTATTATTGAGAAAAATAATGAAAACACTGCTTCCAAGTTGTCTGTGTGTCTAAATCAGGCACAGACTTGCGTATTCATTCTTCTATAATTAAATGCATTTTCATTGCTTTCTCAAGTGTTTAAGTGCAGTCCTTCACTCGGCTGAAAAGGACTATTTATATGAATATTTGATGAAAAAAAGAACACAGTCATTGATATGCTGCTGCCACAGTAGCCACAAATTTGCATCCCTATGTACTGACTGCTATGCATTATTCTTTTGCCGTTTTCTTTTTTAATACTCGACACATTAGTCAGGATGAAAAGCAGGCTTTAGTACAACATGACATTACAGCAAATTAAGTCCAGTGTTGTCCATATGCATGCCACACAAAGTGGATCCTCAACTAAACAATTACTTTTATTTCTGCAAAACTGATGTGTAATATTCACAGCTCTCTTAAGCAGCATCCACTAACAGCCTTCGAGTTTCAGCTCCTGTTTGGTTCCCCTTTGAAACCAAGAGACAATATTAATACATTGGAATTATATATAAATAAATTACTCTGGCAGATTCAGTGGTATGAAAACACTGGGGTGTTTTGGCTACACTTTGCAGCTCTCCTAATTGAGAGGATTCAGAGCGCCTTTGACAGACTGAGTGGACTGCAGTGCATCGCACAATTTAGTAGACGGAGGGGCAAGTTGCCAGACTGAAGACATTCGGAGGTTTGGCAGCATCCAGAGCTGCACTCAAAGGAAAAGGGAGCAGGCACAGCTTCAATTACCAATGTCTACATACAGCATTTGCTTCAATAGTCACTGATATGTAATTGAGTTACAGTGTGGGTGTTGAATTGCGGATTTTCTGAGTGCCGATGTGGTTCATGGTAAGGTCAGTTGGGAGTTGTACATTACCTACACATTTTCCCCATATTTATTTCTCTTGAAACGTGCATGGTTAAAGCTGCAGTAAGCAATATTTTATATTAACAATGGATAAATTGTGTAACATGAAAAGTGCTGCTTGTAGTGACAAATCTACAGGGAATCATCAGCCGACTGCAGTTCCCCCCTTTTCTACAGCTTTTTAGCATTTTCCAGCTTCATTGTTTTATATATGTATTTATTTAAGCAGCGCATCCCAGAAGCGTGCGAGAAGTTGCTCTGCGCTCTGCAAAAAATATGCGGCAGGTCTGAAAGATCGTGGGTGGGGTTTATGTGACATGCGGGACAAGAACGGGACACAAAGCCCTATTTTCTGGGTGAAAGTCCTGTGTTGTTTGACCCATCCACCACCCCAACCAACTTCCATTTGCGGCATTTTGGTCTTACATACTACTCGCTACCGCGCTGCTGCTCTGCTGCTCTGCCCGGTGTGCTCCATACAGAGTGTACCAAGCGTTCATATTTTACAAGTTGGGAGTGAGAATGTGGCCGTGGCTGCCATACAAAGTTGCCATGGCGCAGCATTGGGACACAACGACATGGAACTGCAGGGCCAGGGATCTAACCACCAACCTTCCGATTGGTAGGCAACCGCTCTAGCACCTGAGCCAAATGTCGTGTTACATGTTGTTATTGTGCTTCAGTGGTGCATATTCCTTACCTTGCACGGCAGCTGCATTCTCACGATATCACAAGATCACACGAGAATTGCGCGATCACACACCAGATATTTGATGCTAACTTTCCACTTCCGTCAGTTTTTAATACTCTGTGCTTTGGACACATTTCAGTTTGTGCCAAAAACATATTCAGGTTCTTTCATATGACTCATACAAGTACGTTTTACCAGCGCATATACTTCCTTTCTTTTCTTCTTCTCGTGAAACTTGAGGTCACGCTGTATTTGTTATATTTAGTTTGGGTGCTTCTGAGTCACAAACATCCGGTTCTGCTTTGTTAAATCAGGAAGTGATGACATACGTATGTAAGCTTCTGACCTTATTCCATAAGCAGAAATACTGCTGAGCTCTGCCCACACTGGAATTAAAACCCTTAACCTTTGGGGTGATACTGCCTTGCTCAACCTTTGATGGCCTAATATACACGGCAGTAATTTATGTTCTTTGATTATCGGGGATTTTACAGAGGCAACAATACTAATCTCAACGGCCTACAAAGAATAATTGAAAACCAGAAGTATCCGAGTGTTCCCTGAACACATTATACAGGAGGAACCTGAGATAACCGACATCTGTGGCTGACGTGAGTCCACACATCAACACACAAATTCCACATTTTTATATAAACAGCACTTATGGAGTGTATAGCGCCAGCATAATTTCCTTATGTTAATCAGTAAACTATGTGTTTATTCCAACCAAACCAGAGTGGTGACTGTTGGAAAAGTGGAAAGACCACCCAAACGTCTCTTCGTAGTTTTATTTTGTTTCTGTCGACTTTGAATGATGTGTATTTTACGATGATAAAATGACTGTGTATTTACATGGAGTCTGGTGGCTTTAGCGAATCGCAATTTCACGGATGTTCCTATGTTTAGAAAAAGGATCCTACTTTTTAACAGAACGGTCGACCTCCTAAGAAATCCTTAGAATAATAATTTGTCATGGGCAAAACAAGCACTTTTGTGAACGTAAAATGAAGCTGTGCAATTGCCCAATCAATAAAATTGTAGCGTGTTTTGCTGACTGCTGACTGAAGCAATCTTGCGTAACTGAAATTACCCTTTAAAGGGTAACTACTGTTTTTTAAAACCTGGACCATATTTTCCGATATTTTTGTGTCTACGTGACTGATGGGAACAACAATCTTTGACATCGGTCCAGTATTAAGCGAGATCGCTGCGGGTCAGCAGCGGTGAAACAACCTACAATGTAATAGGGCAATTGTCCAGCTCGTATTTACCTTCACAAAAGAGCTCGTTTTGCCACTGACAGACTCAGATTATTGTTCTAAGTGTCTGACAACATTATGGAAAGTATTTCTAAGGAGGTCGACCTTTCTGTTAAAGAGTAAGCTCCTTTGCGTTCGCTAAACCCACCACATCATTTTAGCATAATAAAATACACTTCATTCAAAGTAGACAGAAACTAAACAAAACTATGAAAAGCCATTTTGGGTCGTCTTTCCACTTTTCCAACCATCACAACTCTAGTTTTGGTTGAAATAAACACATAGTTTACCGATTTACATGTGAGAATATGTTGGCTCTATACACGCTAAAAGTATTGCTTTTTTAAATGGAGTCTGGTGGGTTTAGAACTAGCGACTTCAGAGCTGTTTCTGGTTAAACAGAAAGGTCTTAAAGAGGTTTTTAATGTCTATCTCTGTAGGGATCCTTTCCATAATGTTGTCAGACACTTAGAATATTAATCTGAGCCTGTCAGCAGCAAAACGAGCACTTTTGTTAAGCTAATTACAAGCTGGACTATTACCCTATTAATTTACATTGTAGCTTGTTTCCCCGCCTCCGACTGCAGCGATCTCGCTTAATACTGGACCGATGTCAGAGATTGTTGTTCCCATCAGTCACTTAGACACAAAAATATAGGAAAATAGGGTCCAGGTTGAAAAAAACAGTAGTTACCCTTTGAGAGAGAGAAAATGTGAAGCATAATAGTCTCTGTATGAATTTACGACAACCTTTATTGCATAGAATGTCTGCAGATTTGTTGGTGGTGTTTTATATTGTGCAATTAATCATTCACAAGTACTGTTACAATAACCGGCATCTGTGGCCGACACAAGTCCACACATCAGCACACAAATTCCACAATTTCTTCTCTTTGTTCTTAGTGCATTTTATGGAACAGCTGATAAAAAAAATCATGTAATGTTACGTAGAAAGTCTGCAGATTTGTTGGAGCCATTTGTGTTTCATTGGGCAATTAATAATTGCAACGATAATCAATAACTAAGTTTCTCAGCTCTTTTTCAGTATTCCAGGATAATTGGTTTATCCATCTGCAGCATGGTGTGATAAATTATCACACTCGCAACAAACAAATGCAAATATAGAGCGGGTGTCTTCCTGTCGCATACTATTAGGGAAAGGCTCGTATAGTTTAGAGTTGTAGCTCCACTTGCCCTTTTCAAGTGATTGCTCACAATATCAACACTTACCGATGGCATTTTCATGTGGGGCAGGGACACGTCTGCAACCCTCTCAGGTCCCGTTTGCAGGACATTCAAAAAAATTCCAATTACCTCATCAGCTCGGACGAGTGACCTAGAAGATTTACAGTACAGTTACATTTCAATGGCTCCGGCTGTGTGCTTCTCATTGGTCCAGTTATTTTGTGACTTTGTCTGTAAAAAGGTGCTACATTAAATAAACCCTTTTATTATTATTATTATTATTATTATTATTATTATTATTAGGAAGTAGCCTGGGTTAAGTGTTATAACATCCCTGCTTTTTTTATGACTAGTCAAAATGTCTACAATAAAAAAGGCCTGTTATCAAAAGGACAAACATTTCTGAAGCGGAAAGACATTTTGCCAATTATTAACTTGTAACGGATTTAAACAAAGTTTAAAGAAATTAAGAATAGTGTCCATCCATCCATACATCGTCGTCCGCTTATCCGAGGTCAGGTCACGGGGGCAGCAACTCCAGCAGGGGACCCCAAAGGTAGGGTTTGCTACAAACAATCAAAATATAGTAATGAAAGATTTCATAAAGGCACCAATCGTCTTCTGTTCACTAACCAAACATAATATGAATTATTTATGTTACAATTCAGAGTTCTGTCCAGGAAAAAAACTCATAGAACCAAGGATTCTCTAATGCTGTTTAGGGATTTGTCTTTCCTCATGGAGAACTCTCACTTTAAATCACTCAATCTTTAGTAATGATGGTGTTTTCAGGGGGAAAAATGTTCTGTTTTATGTGGACATGGTCCACTTTCTATTGCCAGAGAGCCGTATTTTCCCAGAGGATGCGAGGCCTCTGAGGACTTTGCTGCTATTTTTAGAGAAACAATTTGGGAACATGCAATAAGTTTAATTGTCATAAAGAGGTAAATAAATGCTTAAGTGCTTTTTTTATGAGCTGCTCTTCTGATTTGACAGTTTGGTGGCAAGTAACACATCATTTTGTTTCCCATTTTTAGAATCAACTTAGAATGAACTACTACTGGATATCAGAAGTACATGCATGCGTTTATTTATTGCTTTCTTATCTTAAAACTCCTTCCGGACTCAACAAGTGCTCAATCGAGTTGTTTCAGCTTCATATTCAGAGGATGTGATGGGTTTCTGCTACTTTCGAAAACCAAATCTGTCATATCAAGGTTCATCAAGTTCATGACAACCCGGACAGGAAAGAAACACAAGAGTTATGGAAATCCATTGGCTCGCGTCCAGAGTAAACGCTGGAATTCACATAAACCAAACAGTGAGGAATAAAGCAAACTGAGAAGACGGCTCAGCGGCTTCTCCGTCTTCTCCGTGTTCTTCAAATTAAACTTTTTGTTTGTTTAAAGCTTCGAGATAGTATGTGGAGGAAGAATGAGGCTGACGGCCAACATCCACAAACACAGTGCATAGTTACAGTTTCTCTTCATTAATTCTAATTTAATTTGATGTTTAATGAGTCTTGAACCTTTTCTCTGCTGGTCATTAGGCAGTGTTATTGTCATTAAACATGTCAGTCAGTAGTCTCGCATTGCCAGACCTTCCTCCACAGCGCTGCATAGGAGGGTTTGGCAAGTCCCCACAGCATTCTGGGATTGGACAAAAACGTGCTCTGGTTTATTGGCATTTCAACGACGCCTCTGCAAAATAGTCTCGGGAAGGAACTTCTTTTGGTGGACCATGTGGACGTTCAAAAGTTGTTTAAATAGTGCAAACAAACTTATTTGATCCCAAAGCATGATCTTTCCTAAACCAAACCAAGTAGTAGTGATTTAATTCACAACTTCAAAGTTAAATTAAATAAGTAACAAGTCCTCCAAGTTAAATGGTAAAATATGTAATTTGTTCAACCATGAAGGGTGTAATGTAATATGTATATTTTGGCGGAAGATTGACAAGCTACCAATTCTTCCTGTCTTTACTTGTCCTCATTTTGTTTTGTTATTTGGTAAGTTTGCAGAGATTTTTCAAATTTGAAACACAGAAATAAAATAGGTCTACTGCTTTGTCAAAACTAATAGATGTATAAGATAATTTCTGAGTTGTGTTTGCGCTTATCCACACTAGAGTGCGGATCGGGCCGCATATTTCTGTCCGAGCCTGACACAGTTAAAATCTCATTTTTTTTCTCACACTAATGACATATACGTTTGTTTGTGTGGAAACCCCACTTTTATTAAGCAACTGTAGGAAGCCATGCGGAAATGTCAACAGATGAATGCACACGGGGCAACATGCGCACGTTAACACAGGTGCACACAAGAGGCCCAATCATATGCCTACATAATAAGCTGTTTTAAATTTAAAATGTTCTTTGCCTTATCGCACTGATGTGACTGAGCCTGACCCGAACCTGAACATCATTTTTAAATATCTGTCTGAACCCGACCCGGAACATCGAGTCCCGTCGGGTCCCGTCGGACTCAGGTCGGGTATCCATCTTCTAATCCACAGATACTTCTTCACAGTACAACCTTTAAAGAAGTGATTCTCAAAATGGTGTCCGTGGCACTCTGCCAGAGGGTCTGTGAAACATTTTTCAGATTAATTTATTTCAATTATTATGATATAAAACTACCAAAAACCTTATTGGTACCTTCAGTTGCCTCTGCAGGTTCTCGCAGTCTAATGAGTCTCCCGTCGCTATTAAACTGCAATATTTCCTTTTAAATTTGCCCTTAAGTAACTTCAGGAGAAATAAAAATAGAGCCATATAGTATAAGTTTTTTCCACTGTGTGACTACATTTGTTTTACATATATCTTTTCCTGCTTTTTTCCATAAGTTTATTGAAGTGAAGAGAAAGTTTGGAACCCAAGAGGTTACACCGTAACATCAAAAGCTACAGGTCTTATATAGATTTTTCTGAAGTTCACTGTGACCTGTGTCTTATCTTTGGAAAACTCTCTGATGAGAATTTAAATCAAACTTCTGTCAGTGTGGGTAAGGCTTGGCCACTGAGAATGCCTTTGTAATGATGAAATTAATGTGTGGGAAAGTAAAAGCAAAACGATAACTAACAAAGCCTTTAATATAAAAGGTTAAGTAGGCTACTTTTGGTTTTGTGTGAAGAGGAAAACCTTTCTAATCCTTCATAGTGACTTGGTTTCGTCTTTCAAGGTCTTTTTTTCTTCACATTAAGTATACAATGGAGTATTTTATTGCCAAAACATTAACACTTTGACATCTTCCTCTACTTTCTGTAATGTTGCTGATAGACAAAACTGTTCTCATTCTGCTGCCGGATTTCGAAGGGCAATAGCTAAAAGCTTTAAATGTAGAAGGTGGTCCAGATTTGTCGAAGCCACGGTCTGACATTTACCAGGTGACATGGAGGCAGGATCAGCTTATGGGGCTCTAAAAACCACTTCAGAGACAAAGAGAGGATGAGAAGAACAAATAGGGAGATACAGTTTCTCAAAAAAGGCTGCAAAGGATCTGTCACCCACTAATCTATATCGAGGATGATTCATTTCGGGGATTGCTCCGGTGTCACCGGAAGATCCGCCGTTTGTCCCTCATTTCGGCCGGATGTCCATCACCTTCCTCTTTCTTTGTGTTGGCGTTCTAACCTCCGGTGGATTTCTGAGGACTATGGTTAACTGCTCCTCAGATCTCTGCAGGGTAAATCCAGACAGCTAGCTAGACTATCTGTCCAATCTGAGTTCTCTTTTTTTCTTCACCAAAACAAGTTCCTTCCCGAGGCTATTTTGCAGCGGCACCATCATTGCGTCCGACGCTTAGCGCCGTCCAAGACGATTGTGATTGGTTTCAGAAATGCCAATAAACCAGAGCACGTTTTTCTCCCGTCCCAGAATGCTGGACTACCCAGACCTTCCTCCGCAGCGCTGTGGTGGAAGGTCTGGGAATGCGAGACTAGTTATCCACAAATATTGATGAAGGTTGCAGAGGTGAATAATGACCATGATGTTAACACACTGTAGAATTTTTACAAGGTGATAGTAGAAGTGTGCCAGAGAACCAGAAGTGGTGAACAGTACCACAAACCACAAGTTTAGTCCTGTAAACATGTTGGAGGTGGAGCTGTTAAAGCGGCACAGAAACACGGATTCTATTAATATACTGACCACTGTTTCTCTCTCTGCTTTTCTGCCAGTTTCTGCCTCTCAACCATAGCTGGATATTATAACTATGGATGCTTTTTTTGCCTATGTCAACAAATCCCAAGAAAAGTCTGTCTCTGACTTCCTGCCTGTTGGTTCCTACTGAATATGTTTATCTTCAAAAACATCTCACAAATATATAGTTTAATTCTTAATAGTTCTAAAAAAAAGGCTCAAGTTTCCTAAAACAGAGGGACACTGTAGTTATTAGAAAACGTTACTCAAACAAGGAAAAGGTGCACGTGTTAGAGACTATCTAAGACAAGATAAGATATATTTTATTGCCCCAAAAGAACAAGCTGGTGATTAATACGCAGATTAACGATTCATCTTCATTCCTTTACCCCAACAAAGACTCAACCACACAAATATAAAGCAATCATTTCTGCTCATCTCGTAACCTTTTTTGGTCATGCAATTTACCCTAATGAGATTGTACATGTTGGTTTTCTTACACATCTTTATTGCCAACAAAAACGGACACTCTGAATCGATTTATGATCAGTGCAAACAGTGATTGTAAAAACAAAGATTACATGACAAATGGCCTGAACAACATATTCATATCCCTGACTGGGTCCTATTTGGTTCAAACCATTGACTGTATATTAATGGACAGAGCATGTGTGGCGTCACCCATTGGTTTCGATTGTCGAGTTTGCCGTTACGGGCGTAGCCATCCTGGTTGCGAATGTGACCATTTTAGACGTGAGGGAGGAGCCATAGACTGTTGGGCGCTATCTGACTGTGACGTTAGCTGAGAGTTGGCAACGCTGCTTACACTTTACGTTACGTTGCACACTTTCACTGGCAATCTGGATGCACGAATCAACGACGATTACACTCATGTGGCACACATTAGTAAGGGGAGGTATAATCACACAGGCTGGAAGCCAGACAAAGACAGAAAGACAAGTGACCTGAAACAGAAATTAAAACAAGAAGTTAGTGTAGAATGTGCATAAAAACAAAACATGACCTATGTACGGGAGGTGGAACAGGATGGATTGATGTGGCCTTTATTATCATTATCATCATCATCATCATAGTAAATCCCTCCCCTAACTGTCTCTGGAGGAGTCTGATGAGTACATGATTTAGTCTTTTATATACTGTACTCACGCTGATGAACTGCAGCTTTGTGATTAGTTGTTTTATGTTGAGGTGGTGAAGTTTGTTCGATGAAATATTTTTCGCACAATCTGCACTCAACCCATTGAGCCTCTTTCTTCTGTTCCTATGCAACATTTATGTTATTTTGTATGTGTGTATTTGTTTTCCGTATGTTTTGCTTATTTCATATTAAAGTGCTCATATTATGCTCATCTTCAGATTCATAATTGTATTTAGAGGTTAGGTTTACATGGTTTAATTTTCAAAAAACACCATTGCACATTGCTGCAGCTCCTCTTTTCACCCTGTGTGTTGAGCTCTCTGTTTTAGCTACAGAGTGAGACATCTCACTTCTGTTCCATCTTTGTTGGGAGTTGCACATGCGCAGTACCTAGGTAAGGACTACTAGCCAGTCAGAAGCAGAGTATGAGGGCGTGCCCTGACAGTACCTAGGTAAGGACTACTAGCCAGTCAGAAGCAGAGTATGAGGGCGTGCCCTGACAGTACCTAGGTAAGGACTACTAGCCAGTCAGAAGCAGAGTATGAGGGCGTGCCCTGACAGTACCTAGGTAAGGACTACTAGCCAGTCAGAAGCAGAGTATGAGGGCGTGCCCTGACAGTACCTAGGTAAGGACTACTAGCCAGTCAGAAGCAGAGTATGAGGGCGTGCCCTGACAGTAGCTAGGTAAGGACTACTAGCCAGTCAGAAGCAGAGTATGAGGGCGTGCCCTGACAGTAGCTAGGTAAGGACTACTAGCCAGTCAGAAGTAGTATGAGGGAGTGCCATGCTAGCAGCTAGGCGAGGATTATAACGTGTGTTACAAAGTGACCACGTTTGTCTCTGAAGTAAAGGCTGGACTACAATAGAGCTGTTTGGAGCAGTTGGTGAACAGTGTTTTCTGTTGTAGATGGTAAGTCCCTTTGGGGGGGACTTTGGGCTTTTTCACTTTGTAAACCTATATCATGCACAAAAAAGATATATAACACAATAAAGGTAAGGGAAAAACCAAAAAGCATAATATGAGCACTTTAATGTTTGTTTGCACCATTCAGCAAGGCAAATTCCACATAAGTGTAACTTATTGTGGCACCAAACCCTTTTCTGATTTCTGATGCAGAAAAAAAACAGCAGAAGTTTAGATGACAGGAAATGATCTAACAGGCAAATATGGTGACCTTATTTTGGGATTGACAATTTACCTGACACCATCTGAACTGCACTGACATTTAAACAGCATCCATCTGGTAGGCAGGCAGTTTAAAACAACACCAAATATGGTCCAAGCCCGGGGCTTGTGCTAATGAACGAGAGAGGCCGGGAAGAGGACACAATACTACAGGCTTTTTCACAGGAAGAGTCGTTGACTTATGGTCATGAGCTGGATCGTTTCAGCTGAAGTTTTCTGCTCAGTTTTCCCAAAACACAGAGTCCAGTACTGTACTTAAGTACAAATGCTGAGGCACTTGTACTTTACTTGATTTTTCTACTTCTACTCCGCTACATTTTCAGAGAGAAATATTGTACTTTTTACTCCACTACATTAATCTTACAGCTTTACCAATTAGGAATTTTGCACACAAAACACATGTACAATAGTTTATAAAATCTGATGTTTTATTAAAAATGAAACTAGCCAACAAAATATCTGAAATGATTAGACCATTAAACAAACTGTTTGGATCGTTTGCGGTTTCTAAAATGTGACGATTTTTCTACTTTTAAAAGTAGATTTTACTGATGATATTCACATATTTCTACCTAAGTAACTTTTTCAATGCAGGACTTCTACTTGTAAGAGATTATTTTTTACAGTGTGGTATTAGTACATTTACTTACGATCGAGGACTCCTGGCCAGCGGCGTATAGTACAGCATATTCTACATCGCATGTTTCCTCATAAGCAAGTGATGAGTCATGGAGCAGCCTGAAGTTGTGGGTTGTCAGCAGGTTTAGCATCAGTACCTAAATTCGCCCTTCTGCATGGAAAGCTACAACCCAGGGAATCAGACCAGCTCTGCATTTCTCGATTGTTTCTGGAGATAGTTTTTAGAAACATATGGCTAAGAGTAATGTATTAATCTGTGGCTTGACACCTGAGACGGTGCAGTTGTTATTTCCTTATTCTACCTTCTACCTATGGCTCTACCTGCAGAATCTGTGCTCCTGTTTAATTTGTTCATCGTGCAGTTATCATCAATATCTTTAAAGAACTATATCAGTTGCATGTGTTGACTCTCAGTTACAACTGAGAAGGGTCTGGTGTCAACCAGGCTATAATACCCAGTAACATATAGTCAGATAGTGTTGTGGGCGGGACATTAAGTCAGACTCAGTGGTGAGTCAAACTGAATCAGAGGGACAGATACAGAGCTGTAGCCGAGCCAAAGTAGACCACTTTTTAATTAATTGACTTTATCGGTTATCAGGCTGATGATGATGATCTGTATCAAAGTGATACAGATCATCTGCAAACATCCAAAAAACGGCCGATAAACAGCCAGGGCCAATAATCGGTCTATCCCTAATTTTGGAGCCGGAGTCTGCGCAGTATTGATCGATCGGTGGAGCTACAGTATCAAAGTCCCACCCATACACCCGCCCGACCAATAACGGCTGTCAATCGTGAGGTTTCAGCCATTTTTTATAGCATCAAATAACTAATAGAAAACACACTGATCAGAAAAATTGACACTTGAAAAAACATCAGCTTGTTCAGAACTATCTAAAATGACAGAAACCATATTTGGGAAAAATGTCTTTGACGTGTACTTTGACCTTTCGGTTTAGCCCATGTCCCACCCGCTAACATGGACTTATACTGCAGCCAGCCACCAGGGGGCGATCCAGATGTATTGGCTTCACTTACACAGTCTACGCATCAACCCCTGGTTTATAATTTTGTCAAAACGTCATATTTTCTGGGAACTTTTAACTTTTTATCTCACTGGAAGAGTTGTCGACACTTTCACACAGTGACTGAAGTTGCTCTAAACTTGCAGCGTTGTATTTTAGAGTGACACCAGTGTTCTCTGAGTACTGAGAAGTCCCTGTCCATGAGTCAGTGAGCCCAGCAGAAAACTGGAGCACACAGCTGTTTCTATAGTCACTTTTAATAGATAGAAAAAAAGTACTGTAATACATATTTTGATGAAATTTATATTTTCTCTACTGTAGTGAAGACATGTATTGTGTTGAAAGAGTCAGTCCAGGTTTCCCTGTCTGTCTAAACATTCTGTGAATGGTTCTGAAGCAGATTCATGCCTGTTCGTGTGTCTCCGCAGACATTTTTAGCCGTGCTGTCTCTTTAAATGTGAACGTTTGGTTGAGTTTACATTTTGTGACGAAGGGCCCCTTCTTGTTTTCTTTATAGCAACCTTGAGGTTGACAAATGGCCATGTGTGTGTGTGTGTGTGTGTGTGTGTGTGTGTTAGCAGTGAACAGAGCTGTGGGCCGGTCAGAGGTCGCATATTTCTCAGACACACTGTCCCCATCGCTCATTAATAAACAGTGTGTGTGTTTATCTGATTTTTCCGTGTGTGTGTGTGTGTGTGTGTGTGTGTGTGTGTGTGTGTGTGTGTGTGTGTGTGTGTGTGTGCGCGTCAGCAGTGCCTCTGTGGCCTTCTGTAGAGACAGACTGTCACATTGAGGAGACTGCTGGTTGGTCGTAATCACCTCTCTACCTCAACAACACACAAATGTTTGTACTTAAATACATGTGAGGACCACCATTTGCGTACTGCATTCTCTAGCCCCTAACCCTAACCCAAAAAATGGCTTTTTACTTGTAAAATACTGACACTGATCACAACTAATGTATATCTTCTGTAATTTACACCATTGGATGCTTTTACAAACTAGTTTTGTCATTGCTGAGGCCTGAGGAAGCAGCGACAGCAGAGTAGCAACCAGTGTTAAGTGGTTAGTTTATTCACCTTATCTTAATCGACTAAAAACAGATAGCTAGATGGATAGATAGATAAATTAGATAGATGTACATGTATTTAGTTTACAAGCTTTAAATCATACATGACAGGCTGAACACAATGACAGAAACTTAGATATTTAAAGTCGTCATAAAGATGTCATAGATTAAAATAGACAAAAAAGCCTTAGGGCTGTACAAGATGGCAGATTGAATACCAAAGTGTCAAGCAAAAATAACATTAAAAGGTGAAAATAGAACTTGAAGAAACCTTTTTTGTATTTTCTGGAAGCATTTATGCTTTTATTCTATAAGAAACAGTAGAGAATTGACAGAAAGTGAGGGAAGAGAAAGAGAGACAGGAGGTGACATACAGCAATGGTCCTGCATAGTCAGTGTCTTAAAGCCCTAGGTCATCAGGACTTTCTGCAGAAAGACATTTTGACAAACACATGATATAATATAATAATATAATTCAGGACATAGCTAATTTTTAGATTTACTGATGAAAGTGGAAGGTCAGCCATGTTTAGGCCTTAATATGCTCTAAATCAAACGATACTTTTCAAAACCAGGCACATTAGCAGAAGTGAAACCAGACATTGAGACCACTGAGGCTGAGTTTGCACTTTAAGCAAGAAGTTGGGGTTTCAATGAGCACTAGAGGAACTCCAGCTGTGGCCCTGACGCTTTGGCCTCAAAGTCACAACTCATGGTTGATATAGTCATTTTAAATATATTTGTTATAAAGACACTGGCAGAAGATTTCGCTTCCTAGGAGGCGTCAAACATACTTTGTATTGTTTACACAGGAAGTGCGCAAAGTTACCTCTGTTGAGGATTTCTCTAATGGTGACATTTTGAATTCACAGACATAAAAGCCAAACACATTTTTTTTAAAATGCAAAGAGGATTCATGGCAAAACCATATGAGTTCATTGATGTTTGGTGCAGTAATGCTTCAGTCCATCATGGATGAACTGGATTATCTTCTGGATTGGGAAAAAAATAATAATCTAGGAAACCTTTTAGTTTCATTTCCCTGTACATGTACTGTATATATTATGTTTATGGTTTTTGGTCGGTTGACAAACAGCTTTTCAATTGGGCCACACAGAAAATGGATGCGGGCCAAACAGTGACCCCATTATTGCATTAAATTAAATCAGGCTACATCAACAGAGTGGATGGCCGTGGCTGCAGTTGAACTGTCTTGACGGGCTTGAGTCTGTGCATGTGCACGTTAACGTTCATCTTGGGGATACTGAGCTGCACATATTGTTGCAACACAAAACCGCAAATCAAAAGGACACAGCTCTTTATTTCTTTCCATAAAGAAATGCTTTAGTTTACTTTACTTTAGGATTCCCATTAGCTGTGCCCTTAAGCCCAGCTTGTCTTCCTGGGGTCCGCATTGAAAAACGTACAGCTTTAATAAGCTTCAGAACCTACTGGTGTAAGATTTACTTAAGTAGGCTATGTTGTTTAACATGAAACTTTAATACAATTGAATTTTATATGCACAGCCAATGTTAACATATAAACCCAACAGACCATAAACTAAACTATTCGGATGGGATTGGAACTTTTACTTTTCAGAGGAAATGTGGCAGTGGAGTTTGATTTTCTGCCAATAAACAACAGTTATATGTTTGTTGCACTGCAGTCTTCGTTTTAACCACATCTGACATCTGCTGCTGCTCATGAATATATGTAAACCAGCGCACACGGTCGTCTACTCTGCTGTGTATGCAGAGCTCAACCAATCACAGAAAAAGCCATCATAAACCACTCGTGATCTAACATGTGTCTGAGCGACATATTTCAGACTTGAAATGTATCAGGTTGTATACAGATCCCACGGAGATGCACGTTAAAGTGTAAAGCGTCCAGGTGTTTCTCATCAGCTGCTGGGTTCACGTCATCATCCTGGCAGCTTCACCTGTTAACGAGGACCCTTTTGATGTTTGCACGGCTCTGTCGGAGCGGCATGTTCCCATCTTTAAACTGCTGCTCATCACAACAGTGACGACTGTCAGCCATCCAGTGGGGAAGAAAAGCAGTGTTCATAAGCATGGCCAGACTGAAACCAGTTTTCATAATGCATTGCATTCATTAGTGCCCTGCACCATAGCACTAACAGTTCGCTCTGTCGTTCCTTCAGATGTTCAATACACTTATTCTAAGAGGCTTTGATCAAAATGTAAATGAATATCATGTAATAGAAGAATAAAGGCACAAATTCACAAGCCCTGTTGCACTCAAAATCACTTTTGCATGAAGGCTTTGCTGCTCAAACTAGAAAACAGGGCAGTCTGGTTACTCTGCTACCAGTAGCTCTAGGAAAATACACAGGCAGCAGCAATTCTGATAACAAATTAATCTTTAGAGTATTTTTTTAAGCCAAAATGCCCCAAAAGTCAATGGGCCTCACCAATATCTTCCTACGTTTTTTCTTAAATTTGCTCTTAAGAAACTTCCTAAGAAAAGTCTACATCTGATTCATGACGTGTTCTTAAACAGCAGAATTGTTCGCAGGTGTGTTCTTAGAGTGCTGAATCCCAATGTCTTCATAAATTGAGAGCTTGTGCCCGTTGCTCCTATTTAGCATAGGTAAACGCCCCATTAATTCCCATAAAAGGGCATGAGATGGCAGGGCCGTGTGCATTATGTTTCATAATGGGATGGCTCACAAATCTACGTCTCATTTGGCGTTTGTCTACATGGTGCGTTTTGGGTCACTCACAGTAAGTTTACCGTTAGAAATTATATGTTTAAGGCCTAAGACAGTCTTAATATTCTTGTGCATGGAAAGCTTTTAACTCAAGCCAAAATGGGCCAAACACGTCCCCAGTCTACGCATTCTCAAGAATGGCTTTATATGATATTTCATTTATATGGCAACGACAGTTAAGTTTAGACTCCAAAACGACCAGTTAAGATAAGAAAAAAAGACTGTAGTTTGTATTAAATCACAGGTCCCCTTAAGTAGTACTCCCGGGACATGAACACCCGTTTCCTGGGTGAAAGTCTTGTGTTTTCGCCTTAACTTTTTCCGGGACACATAATCCGCTCCCCCCTCTTAAAAGACCTGTGTATTGGAACCCGACCATCCTCCCTACACGGACCTCCGCGGTCTTATACAGCGGCAGAAAATGTGGTGCATAAATACCTGGAATACATACGAATTACACTGCATTGCATTTCGTAGCTGCATGTACGAATGATTCATGAGAACATCCTGCCCCAGTGGTGCAGCTGCAATGCTTTCTCACAAGAAACAAACATGAGTGACTCCAAAGGCAGGGGTCACTTTTTGGCAATGCCATTGCTTCCAAGAGGTCGGTGAGCAACAGGAACAAGTAACTTCTTACATGTCCTTCAAAGATGTGTAATTTGTAACTACCCTCCAAAACAACACATTAAAACATCTCTGGGATGTCATTTCCTATTCCAAAACAGTTACAAATGACCATTGCAAAAGTAAGATCTTCTGATCAGACACATCTATGGTTAAAGCTACATTGTGTAAGAATTTATCCCATCTAGCGGTGAAATTGTATATGACAACCAAATGAATATTACTTTCTAACCCCTTCCATTCTGAGCGCGTTTTAACTCCTACGGTGGCCGTATTATTCCAAGAAGTACGACTTCGTCTGTGAGAGTTCCTTCCAGTGTAATAATAGTTTGACGTTATTTTGGTACCATTTCATTCAACATCAGCTATCAGGTTCCCAAACATATGCAAGCTGATGTTAGTAAAGTATCAGTGCTGTCGTTATTCTGTATATTGTACGATATTAATGGTGTAAGGCAATGTTTACAGCGTAGGAGAGAAGCAACAGAGGTTTGTGTGTTTAATATAATTTCTCTGAGCAGTATGAACAAAATCAGTGAAACCAAAATTAGCTCTTAGTATCTCCAGCTAGTCTGTGTTACAACTGCACATGATGTGAGTTGCCTGCCAGGGAAATCACGACACATATGATTACGTTTATGTTACAAGGTAGACAATCCTTTTTCATCATTGACACAAGGAAAAGTATCCTTAGACGACGTTCTAGCGTTATGCACAACCATGCAACCAAGCAACTATAAAACTTTGAATTCAAACTTAGGCTGAATTACCGTTAGAGAAAAAATGACACAATGGAGCTTTAAGGTTTGGTTCGGCCAAAAGACTATTTGGTTAGGATGAGGGATAGATTATGTTTTAGGAACCAAAAGCAAAAATCTGGCATTCTGTTAACCCAACCATCCAGCCCAACAGCCTTCTTCTGCAGATTTGTGTCTCCATAACAACGTCACTCCACTTCCACCTTTGCTCCTGATAAACCAAAGTCGTAATTCCTACCCTGCTAGAGGGCTTTGGCACTCAAACGTAAACATGTCATTTTTGGCCATTTGCTGTAATGACCGATGCTGTTGTTTGCAGTCTCAGTTCTCGAATGGTGGCTCAGGTTAAAAAAAGACCAGATAAGAATTTAAAAACAACCTGCTGATGCTTCTTATTGCGATGCAGTAATTTCACATCTGCATTAGGGCGCCTGGATATAACTCACCTGGTAGAGCGTGGTCCCCATGTACAGAGGCTCATTCTTCGCCACAGTGGTTGCATGTTCAATTTCGACCTGCAGCCCTTTTCTGCATGCCATTCCCCCTCTCTCTTTCCCTTCCTGTCTAAGCTGTCATATTGAATAAAGGCCTAAAATGCCACAAAATCAAATTAAAAAAAAAATCAGCATTATATATAACTCAGACATCTAAAAATGTTCAACCATATATAATCCATTCATATTTTGATTGAACAGCAGTAGCCTCTCATTAAATATCAGATATCTGTGTCATCCATTGGGCCAATGAGCCTGCTGTTTTAATACAGTAGTGCTGCTGTTACTGAGCAGAGAAATGTCCCTCTGTTGCCATGAAAGTAACGACTTTACATGTTGAAAAAATGCTTTGCTGAGAAAGATGCATCACTTGGAGATGTGGCACGAAACGCTCATAAATGTAAAACGAGATGGATGGGTCTTTACTGGAGAATAGATGAAAGAAAAAATATCTGAAATTCAAATATTGCATTTTTATTTGTTGAGCTGTTGCTTATACTATTGTGAAATAAAAAAACAGATGTATTGTTTCTCAAAAAACAGTATGAAGAAACGCTCACTGAGTGAACTAATATAAAGAATGATATGTGGATATGTGGCATTCCTCATCTTCATATTTGTTTAAGATACAGTGGAAGCCTCACGCTCTCTGTGTTAGCTACGACCTGTTTGCTCTCAAACACTAAACGCCCACTCAATATGGATAAGTCACACATTTACCTCCGAACTTCATGTTTGTCCAAAGAGCTCTCGTGTGTCGCCTCATCTTATCTTTTCATTATGCTGCATAGGTCAATACAGGTGCCATTGTTAGTGCTCACATCATGGTGTTTGCCTTTTCTGTTAGGTTAAAGGTTTAACATATATAAAAAGGTATATAGCTGGAACTTGGCGTGCAGACCCCTCAACAAACTTACAGTCTGAGCAAGGTTTATTAGGGACGAAACCAGCGAGGGCAGTGCAAATCTGAGTGAAAGTGAATCTAAAAGTCAACATTTTCAAACTTGCAAGGATTCTGGAGCCAGAACGATGAATTTCTTTGCTAACTGATGATGCACATTTGTTCTGTCGGTCGGTAATGTACACGTGGCTCCGGTGTAAATGCCATGTCATTTTTCCGACGCTCCATTGTTCCGACCTCTCAATAACCCGAAAAATACAGTACCTACAGCCCACTAGTCCGACGTCCACCAGCGATATTACCAATCCCACTATGGCCACGTCATGACCCGCCCTTCAAAAGCATTTATTGGCCAGGCATCCATGCTTATGCAAGGTAACGTAACCCCATTTGTACCGGTCCTATCCCCTGACCAATCGGCTATCCTAACCTTAACCACTCAAGATCAAATGCCTAACCCCAACCAATCGAGCTGCTTTGCTTTGTCTTGGCGTGGCCATAGTGGCATTCGTAATTTTGCCACCAGTGGGACGTCAGACTAGCGGGCTGTAGGACGAAAGGGAATTTTTCGGGTTATTGAGAGATCAGAACAATGGAGCTTGGGAGAAATGGGCAGTCCCCGTAGATGCGTGCTTCAAAACAAACAGTTTTCACTCAATTAATTGTCCAAAATTTGAAACTTAAAAGTTGGATCTGTCAATCCGTTTATTTTTACCGAACAAAAAACTAATCAAACTAAATAACTTAAACACCATATCATGTTGAAAGGGTTTCACAGTTTCAAGTTCCTACTTTCCACCTTACCAGTTACTACGAAACCACGAAAAAACTGACCAGTTATTATTATTAAATAAACTTTTGCTACCTACAGCAGCACACAATGGGTTTCAATGAAATGGCTCCAACAATCACTGTCTTCAGTTTAACTTCTGACCCAGTGATTAGAACAGATTTTAAGGAATTTGATTGGATTTGAAGTTAGGTCACTCCCAGTGATGTCTTTTTGACAAATACATTTTCTGGATTTGTCTAAAAGACATAAAGTTGATCTGACCCCTGAAGTCAGATTTATGGATGTCTTTTTGAGATGTCTGCTAACACTGCAGAACCAGAAACCTATAGCAACCATAGATTACTGCAACTCCAGAGTAGAAGATCAAAATGGACATCGATAATGTGAAACCTTTCTGAATTTGGTGCACAAGAGCAATTTAGGACGATAACTTCCATGAGTTGCAAAGCTGCATGACTGGATTGGGAAATGCTGAAGTTTATTAAGAACAAAAGAACGGCGCAAGCATCACAGACTTACTGTGCTCCAGGTCAAGCTTTCAAAGTGCACAGGGACAGATTAACAAGGTAATGTAAGCATAAAACAACTTCTAATCCCAATTTAGTGCACAGAATCTGCTCTTGGATGTTCATTTAGTAACAATTTCTTGCTAACATCACTCATCTACTTGTTCTTGTAAACCAAAGCAACTGTAAACAACATGTCAGGCCATATGGAGTGACCACTGGGACAGCAGGTGCATTGCATTCATTAGTGCCCTGCACCGTAGCATTAACACCTCGCTCTCTCGTTCCTTTAGATGTTTAATACACTTATTCTAAGAGGCTTTGATCAAAATGTAAATGAATATCATGTAATATAGGAATAAAGGCACAAATTCACAAGCCCTGTTGCACTCAAAATCACTTTTGCATTAAGGCTTTGCTGCTCAAACTAGAAAACAGGGCAGTCTGGTTACTCTGCTACCAGTAGCTCTTGGAAAATACACAGGCAGCAGCAATTCTGATAACAAATGCATCTTTTGAGTAATTTTTTTAAGCCAAAATGCCCCAAAACTCACTCTTTCCAGCTTCTTAAATGTGAACATTTGCTAATTTTCTCAGTCTACCATGATGGTATAAATATATATCTTTTTTTTCAGTTTTGGACTGTTGTTCAACCTAAGACAGCATTTGAAATTTGGAAAGTGCTGCACATGTCAATGGGTTAATTGAGCGTTAAAGCATAATTTTATGTTTTTTTGCTAAATGAGGATTGTAGATTTGTGGATATTTGTCCCTCACTTCTTGGAGTGGACTCATGCTTGTTAGCTAAAATATATTGGGAAGACAAGGAAACAAACCTAGAACCAATCATGCTTTCTACATGTAATGTGCAGTATGGATCGATTTTCCAAGCCAAGCCTTTGCTACAGTACGTGCTTTCATGCCAACTCTGCTCAAGAAGTTCTATTTCTACCATTTGCAATCAGCATTATTTGGATCAGGTGTGAGCAGGTGGAACATACACACACCTGAACTCTTGGCTTGAAATCACAAAGCTTCAGAGATTAAAGGTTGCACCCTGTACATATTTCTTCAGGCTGTATATGGATTAATACAAACAAATTCCAAACTTCTGCCTTTCTGCCACTGCCACATCCATTTGTGGTATTCCTGCAATTTACAAATAACTATAAAGTCCATCTCTTTATGGGAAACTCCCACTTTCCCCTTCACCCTCCCGTGAATGCATATGCATGACACGGAAAAGCGCAATTTGCCATTGTCAGTTATCGCGACAGGCAGTCTGCGCTTTAACCTCAGTGCGGCCTGTTTGCACATACCTCGCCATGCTTTTACACGCACATTGCGAAACTAATACCCCTTGAAGTGGGTACAAAAGCGTTAGTACATCTGGCCATCCAGCCCAGTCTCATGGCAGTTCGTGAAATGATCACGTTATTGAATCTATTGATTTGTGTACTGAACACGTTAATGTCGTTATGTTCGTGTGGTGAGCACAAATTTAGTAATGTATTTCAATGGGAAGCATATTTCGTGATCACAGAACGATTACGGTAGCGAATAGTACTACTGATAAGGTGAAAATCCGCGCAGGGAGGTTGGTCAAGGTGGTGGATGGGACATAAACACAGGACTTTCACCCCGGAGACCGGGGATCGCGTCCCACGTATTGCAGTTCCTTTCCGCGTTATTCTCTTTCTAACCTCAACCGTCCCGTTGTTGTAGCCGGCATGTGGCGTTTCATGTCCCCGTTGTTGCATGCCACAGAGACCGCAAATCGTGTCCCTGCGCCTGGGGATCGCATCCTGTGTGTGGCGGTCCGTCCCATTGTTGTCGCCAGCATGTGGCGTTTCATTTCCCCGTTGTTGCGTCCCCCAGAGCAACCCAGTGTCATGGCATTTCGTGAACTGGTCACGTTCGAAAATCGTGACCTGTACATGAATCAATAAATCAAAATAACGTGACCATTTCACGAACTGGCGTGAGAACGGGTTGGGCCATCGTTGTTCTTTTGAGGCAGACAAGTCACATCAATGCACATTATGTAACAATACTTCTCCCCGTTCTTGTGCGGCATGTCAGTTAAACGTACGTCCCAACCCAGAGCGTCAAAAAGTGAAGCCATGGGTCCCGACCCAGAGCGTCTAAATATGACAGCAAAGGACTAGCCGCTAAAGGAAATGTCAGTAACAAATGCCAAAGGCACCTGACCATGCGTTGCTTTTTGACTTGCTGGGAGTGAGAATGTGTTGTCCAGTGTGTACCCCGCCTCTTGCCCAATGTCAGCTGGGATCGGCTCCAGCAGCCCTGAACAGGATAAGCGGTTACAGATAATCGTTCGGTGGATTACCATCATAATTATATTATCTTGTGTGGTTTTTAGGTAACCCTGGTTTCAGCCAGAAACTCTGTATTTCTTTCTTAAAGAATAATTGAAAATGCACATTTGACAAAAACAATAACTTCTCAAACTGCTGTTTCCAAGGTCAAGAATGAACTTTCCCTCGCTTTTGAAAAGTAGTTTTGGTACAGACGCTTACAGAAATAGGACACGCAGAGCATTTGTGGTGAGTGACTTTCCATTCAGACAAGCTTTGCAGACATGGCGGTCATGTTAGCGTCTGAGGAGGAGAAGACTTTGCAGAGTGAAATGCCACAGAATCCACAGAGATGGAAGTAATCCCTTTCATTTCTCTGTTTTTGTTTTGTCCGCCGTCGGTTTCCTCTGCAGCCAACAAAGCGTATCGAGTGATTTTGTATTCACTAATAAAAACGTCTCAAAGGTTCTCGCTGGCTTTCATCTCTGCCGAGTGCGTCCTCTGACTCGTAAGCAGCAGCTGAACACACAGCGGCTCTCTGTGGCCGCACCGCGCTGATCAATAACCATTTCCAGCCCAGGAGTTTTCTCAAGCTCTGTCAATTTAAGAATTGATCCTATAAACACCAATGAATGTGTGCGGTTAGTTATTTATGCCCCTGTGTGTGTGTGTGTGTGTGTGTGTGTGTGTGTGTGTGTGTTCAGCCTGAGGCCAGAATACTCACCTACATACCTAGTACTCTGGGTAATTAGACTGCTCTCAGAACAAAGTGATGACTTTGGTTAGATCACTTAGTGCTTCAGGATAAAAACTCAAAACAAGCTCAAAGATCCACAAACCTCATAAACACTGATTCAAAAGTAAAACTTTGTAATAAAAAAAGTGTCTACGGTAGCAAAACTGTCCTTTGTGCCAAAGTTATTAATGTTAAAAACAAGCAAAATTAATACAAAAAAGTTACCCAAAGTTACAATGTAATGTGAAACTGCACAGCTTTTTGTTGCAATAATTCTTCTGATTTGATTTGCAAACATTTGACCCTTTTTCGCCACACTAGCTATGTCGATCCACCATTTTGATGAGTAAAATATCTCAACTATTGGAAAGATTGTATGAAATTAATTTCATGACATATTTTCTGCTTTACTTTTTTTTTAATGAAAGGATAATTTTGCATAGCTTTGATGATTTCCTTGACTTTTCATCTAGCACCATCATCACGGTGTTGTAGTCAAGACCACCTAAACCGAGACTAAGTCATCACCAAGACCAGCGTGTATCGAGACCGAGACAAGACCGAGACTTTGAGGGGTTGAGACCGAGTCAAGACCAAGACTAGACCAGTGCGAGTCCCACACTGCATGACTCGATAAATCATGGAAAATGCTAACCATATGCACTCCTCAAATTGATCTGAAAGATCCACATTCCCATAAATAAAAAAACCCCACAGAAAACAAATTAAGATTCTTCTTAATTCACCTTTTTATTGCCATATGTGTATCATGAGAAATGCCTTGATAATATCATCAAAAGGC
Source organism: Zingel zingel (assembly GCA_023566125.1). Lineage (NCBI taxonomy): Eukaryota > Metazoa > Chordata > Actinopteri > Perciformes > Percidae > Zingel > Zingel zingel. Next base: position 3,834,370 of record CM042324.1, on the reverse strand, counting down.
AGTTGTGGTCTTGACCGGTCTGAAAATAAAATAAATAAAAATGCGGTTGGACTGATCTCGAGTACTATAACACTGCATCATCAGGTCAAAATCTTAGTTTGGTTTGTGACCAAATGCTAATGACAGATGAAGATGGTGAACATTGTAAACATGACCTGCTCATACTAACCATGTAAACATTGTCATGCATTAGCCTATAGCTTAAAGCACCACTGTGCCTGAACAGCATGGCTGTAGACTGTTATGCTAATAATATGGATTTAAAAAAAAAAAGATTTTTCTTTTTGATGAATTTTGGGTACTCTGATCACTAATTCACGCAAAAATGAATGCTACGTGAACGAAAATCAAACAATATTTTTATATCCTCCACCTTTCTTTCAGCAGCTTTCCCGCCAAACTTGATTTAAGATTCAGATTTGGCGGGAAAGCTGCTAGAACCTACTGGTTTCCTTTGTGACATAAAACATTGGTCTTTTTTTGTTTGTTGACTTGTTTTATTCAAGTTTTTCTTACTCTTTTTAACTTTATATGACTTACTTTGGATTGGTTGACATTATCTCATATCCTCCTTTTGGTCCCTAAAACCAAGGGAGTGGAAAGTTAGCGTCGTACTACAGAGAGGCGAAGTCCCTCCCCTTCCGGTGGACCTCATGGGACCTTAGTTCGGAAAAAATATGAACGAGAGTCAATGGAGAGATAGTAATTATTTTTTTATCCATATGACCACTTTAGTGTGAAACCGCTCAGTGAACTACATCTCTCGTCACCTAGCTTGATGCTCAACTTGCTTGCTAGCTAGCTTAGCTCTGTTCCACAACACATGTAATGTTGTCTTACCTGATGTGTTTTATCCAGTGAAGTGTTTTCAGCAGATAAGCAAAAGAACAAGCAAGATCCTCTGCTCATTTGAGTAACGTTACATCCCCGGTACGATACACACAGACATCATAGCTTCAGTGAGACGTCATCCATGTGACTTTGAAGTGTGTGTCTTTCTAGTTACGTATTTTCTTATACTTCAACAGTTTAACAATAAACTGAGACTTTCTTTGGTTAAATTGACAAACATCATATTTGTAGTCCATGGCTCAATTCAAACGGGATACAAAAATAATTATCTTTCCATTGACTCTCGTTCATATTTTTTTCGAAAGATAGGTCCCATGGAACGGAAGTAGAAGGGCGTGACTTCGGCTCTCTATTTGTAACCGAAAGGTAGACCTTTATGGGAAACAGAGACACAAAATTCTACATGTAGCAGCTTCAGCATTGATTCTCCTGTTAATCCTGAGTGTATGAAATTAGCTTTACACAGATGGACGCCACTGAAGACTAAGCCTGTTTATTGTTGGACATAAATAGCTGTAGCCGCCAGTCCTGCTGCTTTAGCTTTGACACAGGGGACCATACGGACTTCCACTGATGGTACACTTTGTGTCTGCTTCTGTATACAGCTTTATGTTTTCAGGCTGCAATTAAAGTGTAGAATATGTGGTGGAAGAGAAAACTTTTGCATCATCTTTGGCTATATGTGAAAAAGCCTTCCCAAAGTTTGGAGCGCTGTGTTTTAAAATAGTACATTACTGTGGCAAAAATCAGCACAATTGGAGAATCTCGCCTCCAAAAAAACTTTGTGGTGGACTCCAATCTGTCATTTCAGCTAGTTGAATATTTGCCTACACTGAGCAACTAATTCCCAGCATCCTCTGCTCCCCGCTGTTTCTTCCAACTCAGTGCAGAGAGCCGGTATGGTAGTTTTTATTTTTTTTATTTGTGTGTCTGTGTGTGCGATTGGTCCAAATTTTCTGCTCCAGTTCTCCCGCCTGTCGCCCAGCCCCCTGCACTCGCCTGCTGCAGTTTGGTGAAACAGACTCATCTTAAATCAGCCAGCTGGATGGCAGCAGGAGGAAGTGTTCAGGCCTGGGTTATAAATTATAGCGTTGCATTCATGTTGGGAACACACAGGGCACATACTTCACTGAACTACTCAACTGTATTCCTTCACATATTATCAACTTAGAGGGTTTGGGGTATTTATTATTAGATCTATTTATGTAGGGATTTTACAACATTCCTTCCAAAGTTACAGATGAAAACAAAAGCCTGTCACTCCCCCTAAAACCACACATTGTCAGGTCAACCAAACGGGACACAATGCGGTAATTATTGAGCTTAAGAAACGCAGTAGCTGAGTCGGTAGGGAGTTGGTTTGGGAACCAAAAGTCATCAATCCAAGAGTGTGGATTAATAGCTGGAGAGATGCCAGTTCATCTCCTGGGTACTGCCAAGGTGCTCTTGAGCAAGGCAATGTACACACCCCCAACCACGCTCAGGGCGCTGGTCCAGCACTGGCAGCCCCCTCACTCAGACATCTCTCCATTTGTGCATGAATAGGTCCTGAGCATGTTTGTGTGTATTTTAGGCCTGTGTGTGGTGATTTTTAACAGAGTGTAAATTGTAATTCCCTCCACTCGGGATCAATAATAATAATTAAAAAAATTATAAATGAATTATACATTTTTAACTGACATTTGATGTTTGATAAACATCTGAATTTCACAAGTGCTTTTTTTTTTAAAAGGCATAATCAAATCACTCAGTTGCTAATTTGTGATAATGCGCAATAAATGAGTTGTAATGTGACATGGTCGTGACGAGTAATAACATCAGAGCGTGATTGCTAATCCCACGGTCGGATGTAGAACAAATTAGACAAGAGGAAAACAGGTTTTAACAGGTTTACAGGTTTCACTGATGTGCGATTACCACACTGATAAAGTAACTCAGTTTACAACAAATCTATATTATTGTAATTTTGTTCAGGTATTGTGTTTTAAAACATTAATATTACAGGGCACGCTCATGCAAATGTGCATTGTCTGTATGCATGCTTAAAACATGAAATACATATATATGTGAAGCTGTCCACCCAGGCTGAAGCAGAGAGCTGCAGCAGCTGAAGTAGCTTGTTGTGTTGTGGCTTTGGATCGGATCAGTAATACTGCAATAAGGCAGAGGTGTTTTTAAAATGGAGGTCAGTGTGACACACTTGAAGTGTGTTGGAGCCCCAGGCTGGATTGTAAATGGGATACTATCTCTGTCAGTGGTCCAGGAAAACCATGTTTCTTCCCAAATGTCGACATTTAGAAACAAAGAAACAGTGCTGCTAATGCCAAGGGATGCATTTTTGATGTTTGTCATTCCAGCCAAGTTTATTTTTTATAGGCCAGTGTCACATACAGTGTCTCACTGGGTTTATAGGCTGACAACAGCAACAGATCCTGACTGAGCACAAGTTCCCTGGGGAGGGGGGGGGGGGGGGGGTGCAAACTGATGCATTTTCCATATGGTTCAGTATCTTTTCACACAGAAAAATATTCAAGCGAACCAAAGATGCATCCCTAAAAGCCAGGTGAGAACGGAACGTTCACTCCACCCATTGGTTAGATGTCAAGGGCAAGAGCGAGAAAGTACTGCAGGATGAAGATCCTGAAGAAGGTCCTATCTGACCAAATATCATAAAAGGCAAAAGTTGGTTGCTAGTCCAGGTCAAACCTCGATTCATTTTCCGGCTAGCTGCTAGCAATTGTCAATTTGTATTTTAATGTTGCTCATCTGCATCCCAGTTTGCAAAGTGCCCCCGGTTCACGGAAGCCATTTATCTCCAACTTGCAGAGTACAACTTGTAGTTGTGTCATAGTCCCCCCTCAACAATCCAGTTCACAATCTAAACCCCTGCAGGAAGAAAATTAATCCGACTAAAACTAAAATCTATGCCGTTGCTACATACGTAGCCACGTGGTGACACAAACCTACGGCAGACCCTACGCTGTAGCCTGGCGTGCACCTCTCGAAAAAATTTAAATACACGTTGCTCTGCCGTGGCTTGGTAGCGTTGCATTCCCCCTCCCCCCTCCCCACCCGACTCATTTCCTGCTTCTCCTTCTCCATGAACAACATTAAATCAAGGAGAGGGTTAACTTTTCATTCTACAGATTTCCCACCGTGGTCAGAAAGCACAGGGGATACACTTTGTTTCTCTCACTATGACTCTAGAGTCACTACTTGCTCTTTAGCTAATCACTGACTCTCACTTTCTCCCTCGCTCTATCACCCACACACACACATGCCGGCTCGACGCACACACCAACGCACAAGTATAAACGTCAGGCCACTTATGTAGGCTACAGCGAAAGCTCTGTGTGGAGCCTCCACAGGACCATTAATCAAGCCTAATGTGGAAGGTAGAATATGTGAAGCATTGGTGTTTGGCGTCTAGGCTCTGACCTCGTCAATTCCCACGGGGACAGAACAAGCCCAGCAGAGAGCGACGATGACGTGACTGCAAATCTTTCAGACCGTGTTCCCCTGAAAAACAGCCACAAAAGTTCTTTGCCCAAGCAGCATCCATCCATCTTTGTCCGCTCAACCGGGGTCGGGTAGCGGGGGGGTAGCAGCTCCAGCAGGGGACCCCAAACTTCACTTTCCCGAGCCACATTAACCAGAGGCGTTCCCAGGCCAGGTTGGAGATATAATCCCTCCACCTAGTCTTGGGTCTTCCCCGAGGCCTCCTCCCAGCTGGACGTGCCTGGAACACCTCCCTAGGGAGGCGCCCAGGGGGCGTCCTTACCATCAATTACGGCTAATATTTACTTATAGTGGCCATGCCCCCCGTATCGGCCATAGAATTGCGACTGGAGCAAAGCAGGTAGTAAAGTGACGAAGTATAAAAGCGCCAAAATCCGCATAAGGAAGGAGGTCGGGGGATGGGTCAAACTAGTTTTTTGTTAACTTTACAGAACGGAACAAACAGAGCTAAGTCACATTCTTGTTGAACTCTTTTCTACAGTAATAGCACAGAAAACGGGATGCTTGTTTTGTTGCTTTCTTGTGGCCAGTATGGGTGGTCATGCTCTCTGTAGATTGTTCTCCATTTTATTTTTTATTTTTTTGCGCAAGTGAAAATAGCCACAAATGGAATTTACCGACAACTGTAGTAAACCCTTGCACTTTGCTGATGGACTACTTTTTTTTTAACTTCACTTCATGCAAATGTCTTTTTCATGAAATGATCTAAAAAAAAATAAAAAAATAAAAAAGCTTCTTCATCTGGTTCATCCGTCCTGAAACCAAACTGTCCTTAGTGCTCCTGCAGCTCCTCTTGCTTTCTGCTGTCAAGCCCATTTTCCAACAGACATGGAAGCAGAGCGAGTGTGTCCTGGCCGGATGGGGAGTCTGGCAGTGACAGCTTTAACCTTTAACGTGTCATCTTGGATGGCAGGAACACAGAACCTGCCCGGGGCCAGGGATTTACTGAGAACCCCGGGACCTCCTGGAGACCTCCATCTGCCTGACCACAGACAGAAGAGAGGGATTACAATCTCAGAGAAATCAGAGATCATGTATGGTCAGAGATTAATGCAATATCCAGGCACTATTTACATATACCTTGTCAGTCTTGACAGAGCTGATGTGCGTAAGGAGAAAGAATTAAGTGCAAACCAAAGCCATCAACTCAAAGTATGTGCTAGAATAAAATATTCAGGGTTGAACTTTGTAAAATCCTGCAATTTTAATCATTCAGTTTCAGATTTGGAGTTAATTTAGGATGTATTCCCAAACTTGCCATCTGTATGTTTTCAGTCAAGAAAGGCTTTGTGTCCCAGAGTGACGGCTACACAGGAGCCCGATAAATTACATTTTTTATGGAAATATCAACTTGCTACCGGAACCACTTAAGTTCTAGTTCTGTTGTGTACGTGTTGCTGTTGTGATCTCTTGCTGGCTCTGGTGTGGACTCGAAATGTTCGTCTGCACTGGAGTTAGAGCGTTGTACACACTGTACGAATGTTGCCATCCTCCACTGTATATTCCTCATCCCGAGTGATCCTTCCACCTGCAAGTAGACATCCACATATCCCTTGTTAGTTGAAGCTAACACATTATTTAAATATTGATTAGTGCAGCTTTAATCACATAAAAATTCTACGCACATTGGGGCTTTGTGTAATTATTAAGGCCCTGTATACACGTACATAGTTATTTTGAAAAACTGAGACATTTCCCATCGCTTGTGCCCTTCGTTTACACGCAAACGGAGAATTTGCCTCTGAAAACAAGTCTCTCCAAAACCTCCGGCCAAAGTAAAGATTTTGGAAAACGTCGTTTGCATGTTTGCATGTAAACTGACCCAAGGTTTAGGCAGCCGAGGATGTGAGGAAGAGAAGAGAGAGGAAGTGATTGGTTGCTGTTGTTGCTATTTTCGGGATTCTGATTGGCTAACGTGGGCTTGAGCTTCTCGTTACACTGCCACTTACAAGTTTGGCATGCTCTTGACGGCATTGACGGCATATATACACGGGTACATGTAAACGAACACTATTCTGAAAACTGACAGCTGTGCACAATGTTATTTTTTAAAACGGAAAGGTTGAAATGTCCTTTTATGAAAATAGCCGGCCACGTGTAAACGTAGCATAAGAAAGAAGAGGATCCAGCTGAGAGAAAAGATAGTGACGGTGCATATTGAAAGAGAAAAATAATCCCAGAAGGGAGAGTCTAATTTAGACATGCCAAAGAAAATATAAGGAGAGACAGAGTGGCCGCAGAGTAAGGAGGAGAAGCAATTTGGAGGATTGAAATTACACACTCAGGACAGAAAACACTGTAGGTGAAGCAGACGAGTGCAAAGACACGGAGAGGAGGGGAGGCCGGAGTGATGATGGAGGAATTATTGCAGAGAGAAGACGGGGGGGGGGGGGTGGGAAGAGAGCTGAGCCGAGCAGTGGCGTTGGTGTGTGGGCGTGACAGATGACTCGCCAGAGAGAATGAGACGTAAAGAGAAAAAGCCGAGGAGAACTCAGCCTTCTATCCCTTCAGGGAGTTTTGCTCGTCTCAAACACCTCTGCCGCCTCGAATCGCCAGACTCGATTTGACCGTCGATTAATTATGTTGTATAAATACTTCTTCGCTGAACGCCGGAGTGATCAATCACGTGTTTTCTTAACTCAGCAGCGCGCCGGGTTGAGAGATTGGAGAGTCGACGGTTAATGGGAGGCAACTGCTGAACACAGTGGAAAGAAACGAGAGAAAAAAGTGCAGGTGGTGTTAATCTTGTGCATGTGCACTTTCAGTGCAAAAATAAATGGACCTTAGAAGATGCAATGCCTTTTCACTAAGGTACTCTGTAAAGATTGCTTTTGAAAAGAGTGCAGATCCTTAAAAGGAACCTCAGTAGAGTCTATAATCAACGCATTCACATGAACGGGTTCTCATGGCAGTTCGTGAAATTGTTACGTTATTGAATCTATTGATTCGTGAACAGTACACGATTATGTTGTTTTTTTCCTGTGGTGATTACGAATTTTAATTTAATGTATTCAAATGTTGTGGCGTGTGCCGTTTAATTTCCCCGCTGTGACGTTTCATAGTTAGAGAGTGTCATCGCAGTTCGTGAAATGGCCACGTTCGAAAATCGTGACCTGTACACGAATCAATAAATCAAAATAACGTGACTATTTACGAACTGGCGTGAAACCAGGTTGGTATGCACACCAATTTGTATGATATCCTACAAAAATTAGGCAACCGCCAGCCAATCACGTAACGCCGGCTACAGAGATCCGTGAGCTGTGGGTCGTATCAGCAGCTGTCGCTAGTTGAGTTTAGCCGATCAACGGTCCCAGCGAGGGGTGCCTGGATAGCTCAGTTGGTTGAGCGCTCATATGTGGAGATTTAATCATCGATGCAGCGGGCCCGGGTAGGGCTCCGACATGCGGCCCTTTTGCTGCATGTCATTCTCCCTCTCTCTCCCCTTTCATGTCTTCAGCTGTCTTGTCGAATAAAGGCCTAAATTGCCCAAAAATTTATAATAAAAAAAGGTCCTTCCTCCCTAAATCACAGAATGAATCATTTGTCAGTGCCTTTCAAAATAAATCATATTAGTTTGTCCTCTAGCGTTTTTGGTTAGGCAACTAACACGGTGTGCGAAATACCCTGAAATGTATCCCTGGAAAGACGTGCAGACGTTTTTGAGGTTTTTGTACAGTGCCACAAAATGAACAGACACATTTTTGAATGGCACTTTGGTTTTAACAGAAGAATATTATATTTCCAAACAGCAGATCAACCTTGGTCAGGGAGCAAGAACTAATTTCACAGTGATTGAGATCAGGGATTTACACGGTGAGAAGATTAGCTTTTTCTCAGCTGTAACAATAAAACTGTATCTAAAAGGATTGGGAGACTTGATTCCAAAATCTGTACGGGTACGTTTGAAAGGTCAACTTCATTAATTTCAAGATGAAATGACAGGAATGAAGACTTTGGGGGTTATGGGAAGTTAGATAATCTGTTTAGACATTGGACTCATTGCCTCGTGGTTGTAATTTTTTCTCAGAGCTCCATAGGTTTTACTTATCTCCTGATTCGCACTTGTTAAGCTGTCTCATCCAGGAATTTAACATTATGCTTTTGTTGGACTCATTTTAGGGTCATTTAAATACACTTTTCACCTAATTTTCAGACACGTTGGGGCGGTAAACTTATGCTTTCCCTCGATACCATTGTCCATATGAAGTGATGCTGGACGTTTCACAGCTTGCAGATCAGACTTCCTTTTGTGCTTCCCTGACTGCAGTTTGCAGGTTAATTTAAGTCTTTTGTGTGATGCCAGAGCATTTTCTCCAGGTTGTCTCGGCCCTGCCCCCGCTCTTCAAACACTAAAACCACACGCCCAGCAGCGAGGAAGCGTGCCTTTGGTTGAAAAGCAGCCATTGTCTGCTCAGATGATTGTTAGTCATTGTACTGGAAGCACAAGCTGGGAGTCAAATGATGTGATGTCGCAGAGAGACGTCCATTGTGGGTCGTATAAAGCTGCGGCAAGGAACGGCGGCCCTGGCAGATACCGACTGTTGGACGTTCAGGGGGAGTTTTGCATGAATAGTGGAGTAATTCAGTCAGTGGCGACGAGGTGATTAGCATTTTGAGTGGATTCACCGCTGGTCAGCTCTGTCCCATTCACAGGGCCAATCTGTGAGTAGCCAGCAGACTCTCTCAGCGGCCCGGTTTGTTTGGGAGGAAAAGGTCACGTATCAAGACTATTTAACACATTTGGGATCTATACACGTTCATGGACGAATTGATGATTTTGGTGTCGAGCACATAAATGAAGAAGAATCTTAAAGTGTTGTGAAGGTAGTCCATCAAAATCCCCACATTTGAAGAGATATTCTTTCACGTCACTTAATGTTGTTCAAGCCGGCTGCAATAGTTTTAAAAAACGATTTTTACAATTGGCAAATTGGCCATTTTATGTTTGTGTTCTGTGATGCACACAATATGTACAAAATGCCACTAATAGTGAAATACTTGAGTGCTTGATTACTTTTTTATTGCTCATACCTTTTATTTAATGTGGGGAAAACCCCAAACTGTGGGACTGTTGGAGAATGACAATACAATGAAAAATCCTCCAAAAACATTGATAAACTGTAGCCTATGTAAATTTAACAATTTCATTCCAAAATGTACAGTTTAACAGAGAAACTTAAACTGGGAAACCAAGGAGGGTGTGTCTGCTTTTTTTGGGACAGTAAATAAATAGTATTTCCTTGCTGAAATACTGTCACGGCTGGCATGTTTTTTTTTTCTCTCTCCACTCATTGCAGCAGTATGGAATTTCAGAAGCAGAGTTTAAAATATACACAGCACATTTATTTTCTGGCTTTTCCTACAGTAATGAGCGGAATAGACTGCCAAGTTGTTTTTGGCTGTTTTAAACAACATACAGACTTTATATTTCAAACAACAAATTGCACCGTTCTTGAGTCTTTGGTCCTAATAAGCCTGATTTGTTGTGGTATTGAAGTTCTCTCCCCCATCGAGCAGACAGATGGTGATATCCATGAAAAAATGCTTCAACTGAGGAAGTGAGCCAGGAATCTGCGTGTGTGTGTGTGTGTGTGTGTGTGTGTGTGTGTGTGTGTGTGTGTGTGTGCATATTAAGCCTGCCTTCACACGTTTCTCTCTACCTGCTGAATGAGTGTTTACCTACAGCTCTTAATCACTTTCTGCACAGCATTGTTGAATACACAATTGTAATTGGTCAATTACAGCTATTTACGGTCTACCGTTGCTACGGATGCAGTTTTGATCAATTTGAGATGGGGTCCTGAATCACCCTGTTGGGGTCCAATTCACAATGCAGCATTGGAGTCCCTACAGATCTACGGATTTCAGTCAGTTTACTAAAAAGACAAATGATTTGCTGATGATACAATGTTTTACGTTACACACTATCTACAGCCGTTTAGAAACTGGTGCTAGCTTTGTCCTATTTTTTGATTACTTAAGTATATTTCAGTCAGCCAACCCATATGTAATGGGTGTATTATTATTAAAAGGTTTATTCCACCCAAATTACATTAAAAAAACATTTTCTTGTTTACCCATGGTGTGGGTATCAATTTAGGCGGACAGTTTTAATTTTATTTCAACAGATTTTGAGACACTGATTCTGAAAACCTATTTTCTGCTGAATATTTTAATATTGTGAGCACCTCGAGCAAAACTTATTAAAAATGTGAGGAACCATAAAGAACTGGAGTGCTTCTTGGAACTAGTTGTTGTGAAAAAAGACGGTGCTCTTTGTTCAGGGCAGGAACAAATCCAGTAGGCATTAAGGGAAAACCCAAGGCACTTCTTTAAAGACAAAGCGTAACAATGCCTTTAATACATCGGGCACTTCCTGATGCCAAAACGCGTTGAAATTGTTTTTATAATCTGATTCTATTAAGTGTGCCAGATGTATTAAAAGGCATTTAATAGTTTTGTTAAGACGAGTGCCTTGGGTTTTTCCCTTGATGTCACAAAAAAACATGTTGGAGGCCAACGCTGCTAAATGATATTGTTAAATATGTTTAGGAGGGAACATAATTATTTCCTGGACTACGTTCACTGGCAAATTTGTTGTTTTTTCTCCCCAAAAGTAGCACCACTACATGGGTAGCATGTCAAAAGTATTAAAATGTATTACTATACCATCTCTGTAAGGTGTGACTTCAATTAGCGAGCTTCAGCAGCCCTTAAAGGAATTTTAAAAAGCTATTTGACATGACTGTTGTCTCAGTAAAGCCGCCTACACATGATAGGCGGCAAAACCGCTTCGCGCCGGCTGTTTCATTGATTCCCTTGATAACGAATACCTGTGCTGCACTTTGCTCTCTGCGCCCTGCCTATCGGTGCACAGAGAGCAAATCGCTTATCATGTGTAGGTGGCTTAACAGATATTTTAATTTCCTCTTGATCTTGGCACGTCACCTGTGGAAGCACTTGTTTGCATTCCTAACTAGAAGTTCTTGATCTGATTGGTGAGAAACGAGATGTGCCGAGAGTCTCTGCGGTCCAGGATGATGGAATATATGACCAAGTTTTACTCTTGCATTTCTGCAAAGGCTTTGGCATCTTTCTCAAGATGAACATAACAGATTCAGACTACTGTTACATGTTCTTCTCTGTAGCGTTTGAACTCACATTTCTGTTTCCTCTCCTCATGTTTAAATCAACTTAGCTTGATCTGAAAGAGTAATGCGCCAGGCTGGGAGGCTCTCTATGGAGCACATGCTAGTTTAAGAGAATACATAAAAAAATGGGACATGGCTACTCCACATAACTTCAATGAGCTTCATCTTCTTGTTATTGGTCTCCTCTCTTATGAAATTTCATGCAGAGATGTCAGATTCTGCTGTCTTCCTTCTTTCTGCTTCTTCTGTCTCATACAGAAATATTAAACACTGAGAGGCTGCTGGTGCATTAAATGCATTTATTTCTATCTATCAGGAGCTTCCAGTGTACTTAAGACATCATTTGGTCTGTTTTTATTTTTTGTAGAATGTGATTGCTTCTTATTGTACTTTCTTCCTCATGAATGGATGATTGTTTCTATAATACTAAAGTTAATTTATTTCCCCCTTCTGTTCCAGAGGCCAGAGATCCAAAATGGGAGGCAAGCTCAGCAAAAAGAAGAAGGGATACAACGTAAACGATGACAAGGCCAAAGAAAAGGATGCCACAGCAGAGGGGGCCTCTGCCGAGGAGAGTGAAGCACCGAAGGACAACAAAGACGAGGCCCCGGCTGCCACCGACACTAAGGAGGTAGCAAACGACACGGCAGCCAAGGAGGCGCCGGCAGCAGACGCCGCAGCTCCCAAAGAGGAGGAAAAGAACGCCACTCCCGCCGCAAAGGAGCCCGAGAAGCCTGCCGCCAATGCTGAGCCCAAAACGGAGGCGCCCAAGAGCGCAGAGCCCGCCAAGGCTGAGGAGAAACCAGCTGCTGCCGTGGCCCCGGCCAAAGAATCGGCCCCTGCCGCCAAGGAACCCGAAGCTAAAGCCGCGGCACCTGCCCCGGCGGCTGAGAGCAAAGATGAGGCCGACGCCAAAAAGACTGAGGCCCCCGCGGCACCAGCAGCCAAAGCCGAGGCGGCCCCCGCTGCCTCCCCTGACCCCAAGCCCACAGAGGCGGCAGCTCCCGCACCAGCAAAGGAGGCCGCCGCAGCCCCTAGTTCAACACCAGCCGCCGAGCCTCCTGCCAAGGAGGCGAACGCCACAGAGGCGCCAAGCAAGGATCAAACCGTAGCAGTTCAAGATTAATGGACAGCTTCTTTTCGGAAATGAAAAAAAATTTAAAAAAGTACCTAACTCAACGACGATGAAGATTAAAAAGAAAAAAAATTAAATTAACTAGCCCACCCATATTATGATAACAATAATGATAATAATTGTAATGATAATGATTGATTTGATTGATTGAGGAGGACTGGAGCAACCACATGGGGAAGTTTCCCACCGCTGCAGATGATTATTGCCATTATTATTGTTATGTTTTATTCTATTTTTTCTGCTGTAGTATTTGAACTTTGATACGAGTCTGTGTCGGCCATGCGCCTTGCCATCCCACATCCGTCATCCCTCTCCTCCTTCACATGTCAAGACGTTGAACACGACTCCCATCTCAGCTCAGTAGGCCTGCGTTTAAACATTCACCTGCACCCTCGGCTCTGTGGACGGCAGAATATCAACATTTTGGGGGAATGGGATATAGGAAAAGAGGGGTGGGGGGTTGAGAAATCATTTTACCAGCTAGACTTCCCATTGAATCTGTCCACTCTTCAGCCCTCCCCCTTCCACTCATCCTACTCTTCAGAGTATCATGCTCTCCGCCTGGTACCTACAATTTTTCTTAGACGTAAAATTGTGGTTGTGTCCTTTTTTTAAACCTATACCCCCCCTCGCTTTTTTCATTATTGTTGGGTTGTGTTGCTACCCATTTTCCTCTTGCGGATACACACCACTTTCTCTGTACGGCTAGACTTAAACGGTTGTTTAAATCTTTTGTGAGAGCGAAGAATGCTCAGGCTTTCTAAGACATTTCAGAGGTTGAAAAAGGCTGGCTTTTGCAGAGCAATACACATTCTTAGACGTATAAAACAGTCGTAGGAATTTTTCAGATAAACTTCTAGATTTTGTACTGAAACCCTTAGGTATATTGTAAGTGAACTAAGTGGTTTTTTAACATTTGTAATACACTTATGAAGTCTGCAAAAGCCTCGCTGAAAAGATCTCCTCAGTGTTCTTAGAAAGTCTGGTAGAAATCGCCGATCCTCCAACCCAAATCTGATGACAAATTTTAACTGAATATGAGATTTTTGTTTTAAAAGACATATCTACTGCTGACCTGGGTGAGATAGGCTCCAGTTAGTTAGGTTTTGCTTAAGAATACCAAGTTGGTGACGTTTACTGCATCATCGGGAGACGTCAGCTGCTAAGCTCTTTTCTGTGATTGTCTTCAGTTTCTGGACTGTATCGCTGAAAAAAAAAAAAATTACTCAAATCCTTCACTTGCTAAAGTAAATGTTCCACAAAGTAGACATACTAAGATAAACTGTAAGTCCTACTTTCTACATTCTACTTAAGTCGAGGATTAGCAGCAAAATATACTTAAGAAGCGAAAGTATATTGTAAAAGTATTTTGATATAGTGGACAGTGATGGAGAGTGTTAACATGTGCTTACCACATGTTGCATTTGTAAAGAAAATCACAAAATGAGAGGAAACCCTCAAGATTTTGGAATTCAGTTTCGCGGGTTTGCGATATCGTACGAAAAATGTATGCACACCATTTCGTATGATATCCTACGAAATAGGGCGACCGCCGGCCGATCACGTGACACCGGCTACAGAGCTCTGTCAGACGACGTCGTATCAGCAGCAGTTGCTATTTGAGTTTAGCCGACAAAAGGTGACTATGAGTCGGGTACAGAGCAACGCGAGCTGTCGGTCGTTTTAGCAGACATTACAGTTAAGTTTAGCCGACAAAACGTGAGCGTCAAGCGACAACAGTTAGGTTTTGGCACCAAAACAACTAGTTTTGGTTTAAAACACTCCCGAGGAACGAACACAAGTTTCCTGGGTGAAAGTCTTCTGGTTTTTGCCGGTGAACTCTGCTCCCCAGCTTAAAAGCGCATTACTTTTTGTAGCTCTATGTACGAATGGTTCATGAGAAAAGTCTGATTATAGCAGCAACATCAGTAAAGCAGTCTGTCCAGTGAAGCGAACATCACCAGTTTGGTATCGAAACAGCTGAAAACACCCAGGTCTGTAAAATCTGTGTAGCTCCGTTACTCTCAGCAGTCTGATCCCCGTCCCGGAGGGTATTTCAGTGAATGATCAGAGTCATCAGCAAACCTACTCAATCTACTATGGTCCATGTTCCTGTGGTGGCTGTACAACACGCTATCATTATGGGATGGAAAAGCCTTGCACATGAAAAGGGAGCTTCTGATTTTGTCATTTTTCACCCCTCATGCATTTTTCCTTTGCTTTTTTAGAAATATATATTACGTATGTGTACATACATGCAGCGGTGGAAGAAACTTTACTCAAGTAAAGGCAATATTACTCCATGGCAGTTCTGTGTTGTGGCATATGCTTCAGTAAAAAAGTATCAAAAGGTAAAAGTACTGACAGGGAAGAAGAAAGTTAAACTATTGTCATGCTTCAGGATGAGAAGAAAGAAGCTTTTTATACCGAAAAGGGAAAAGAAAGAAAGATGTATTGTCAGATTGAAAGAAAGGAAAAATAGAAACAAGGCAAGAGGCAACGGAGAAAAAAAAAGAATGAAGTCAACAAGAAATGAAAGATGTAAAGGGCAAGAAATGTGATATTTCATAATCTTATCTCATGATTAATGGAAACGTTTTGAACATAAATGTCGCGATTTTAAAAACACATTTTTAACGTTGGTTTGGTTATGTTTAGGTACAAAAATGACTTGGTTAAGTTTAGAAAAAGATTGAGATTTGGTTTAAGTTCAGACGTTACTTTACTTACAGTTACGTATGTGACAGAAGTTTTTAAAAACAAAACATAGCAGAAAGTCCCTCTAAATTATTGGACTAAATACTTGAGTATAAAAAACAGTCGAGTAAGGTACCAGCACCCTAAAATTGTATTTAACTTGAGTGCTTGAGTAAATGTACTTTCCTAGTTTCCACCTTTGCATATATGTAGGTAGACATGTATATATTTAAATCACCTCAGCCATCCATTTTACAAACTTTTCAGTTTCATCCAATTGACACGCAGCGTTTTCCTCCCAGCACTTGTCAAACTGTAGCAGAAACGAACACTCGAGGAGCGCTGTGTGCCACTTGGTTCAGTTTCTCTTCCTCTCTTGACTCAGTAAATTGCATGTCTGTGGTTGGGTGAACCTGTATTCCTGTCTTTTTGGTCAAGTGAAAAAAAAAAAAAAAAAACCATGCATCCATCGCAACTACAGTTGATATTCTCATTCTCATTGTCTCACTACTGCTATATTTCCACGCCACACGCCATTCAAAACAAAAACAAAAAAAGATATGGAAAATTGATGCATTCAAAACTATATGTACTTGTATAAATGGTGCAACAGTAATAAAATGTAAGAAATTGACTGAAACTTGAGGATTTTGTGCAAGTCCACTTTTTGTCATGCACTCACGAGTTAACAAAACAAATACTACTTTTTATTTAAAGGATTAGGTGCAATTCTATAGGTTCTCTTTGGTCCATGGTGAACAAATCCAATGAAGACCAGAACTATGCGTTAGTCTGTTTCGATACTTTGTGACTTAAAACAACTACAGATTAAATGATTAGTTGATCAATTCAATTTGATTCACAAAAAAAATCAACCGGCCTACAATTTGATAATCAAGTTGTTTAATGCCTACCATACACTACAAGACTTTGAAAAGACTAAAGTCTGACACCATCTCACATCTAAAGACAATCATCTCATATCTAACGTTAAAGACTGTCATAATATGTAAAGACTGGGGATCTTGCAGGGTCACACATTAACCAAGCAAGCTAGCTAGCTATCGCTAGCATTAGCTGGTAACTTAAGGGAAAGTTTGTAGATTTTCTGTTCTGCCGTACATGCAGATGAATGTCTCCAGTACCCCGAGGTCTGTGTTTTATCTGCTGGTACAACTCCCGTTAGCGTTTAGCTTTGCATGGCGCCGTAGCAACCATAAACAACACTGGCTTTAGCCGTTTGCTGCTTCCTGTTTGGCGTTGGAAGGAGCACACCCATTGGTTGTTGACAATGTTTACATGATGTTACTTCACTACCGATAAAACTAACGACAATATCAAACACGTTTAAATTTGTCGGAACGTCCAGACGGGAGAAAGACTGACTGGGACTGATCACGGGACTGTCACGATTGAAGACTGGAGAGGAGGCTTTTTAAAGTGCAAAACTTATGTATTTCTTAACCAAACAACACGAAACAAAATATAAAAAGTAATTCAAACGAAGGCAAAATACCCTCAAACAAACAAACCAGCAACTTCTTACCAAGCTGCCTATTCCTTCCCTCAACCCCTTTTAACCCAGCCTCACCCAATTGACACCTACCACCTGTACCGGTGGGTAGAGGGTGAGCCAAACTGAAGAAAAAACTAAAAACACTTGAATGTGGAAAATACCATTCAATGTAGATAAATGTGATTGCTGACATTCCTAGTTATATATATTTGTACATGTGCTTACCCAACCACAAGCACCAACAAAATATAAAAATGTAAATTGCTGCAAAAACTGTTTTACCTATTGTTCTACACTTTAGGATTGCCCAGCCTCTCCCTACAGAAAGGACCTAATGAGGCAAACCTGCATGCACTCTCCTCAATTAAGCTAGTGAAGAGTAGCTAGGTAAGGACTACTAGCCAGTCAGAAGCAGAGTATGAGGGCGTGCCCTGACAGTACCTAGGTAAGGACTACTAGCCAGTCAGAAGAAGAGTATGAGGGCGTGCCCTGACAGTACCTAGAGATAGATAGAGCTGTTTGGAGCAGTTTGTGAACAGTGTTTTCTGTTGGAGATGGTAAGTCCCTTTGGGGTGGACTTTGGGCTTTTTCACTTTGTAAACCTATAACATGCACAATAAAGATATATAACATAATAAAGGAAAGGGGAAAAGCCAAAAAGCTGAATATGAGCACTTTAAGGTAACTAAAACATCAGGGTTTAGCTCAAAATAAGTCTCATAACATAAAACTACTAAAATGAGGACGTGAGCGTGAGCGTGACGTCATGGACTGTAAAATGCGTCACAGACTGAGGTCTGTAAAACTTTGGTTAATTTCAAAATGAGTCAGGGCCCTAAAGTATAATCCATTTTTCGTTTTAAACCAAATTCGAAACCAAATGTCGAAGTCGATGTTTCGTTTTTGGTTTCAAACCAAAAACGGAAAAACAAATCTATGAGCACCGTTTTCCTGTTTTTCCAATGTCCATACAAATTAAAAAAAATAACTGGAAAACTGCTCATTTTTCAACTGTTGTTTTTTTCGTTATTCATGTTTCCGTTTTAAACCAACAGCGAGAATACAGGCTCATTTTTATAATGTGCATAATCATTGAAAATCCGATGGAACACAGCTCCCGTTTATAATGTTATTTTGGTCTTACGTGTTAAAGATCAAAGGTGACTAAAACCAATGCGCCCTGGACTGGAAGTAACATTGACGTGTCAAAATAAAAGTATGAGAACTGTAATAACTGCCAGAAGAACGAGGCACTTTATGAATACATTGTTTGCCTGTAGCTTGTCAGATTAGGCTAAAGTTAGCTATTTAGGGTTATGTAAAGTATTTAATTATTGAATAATAATTTTAAAATCACATTTTAAATGAAATCTACATTCCTTTCATTAGCACACACACATTCACCGCGACACACACACACACATACACACACACACACACACACACACACACACACACACACACACACACACACACGTAGCCACACACACATTCACCCCGACACACACACACACACACACACACACACACACACAATGTATCATTGAGCTTTACAGCAGATTAATACACACACACACACACACACACACACACACACACACACACACACACACACACACACACACACTCTTTATTGTAATTCAACCACACCATACCCATCATGTATTATATTTTATTATCCAATATTGATCAACTAATGTTTCAAGGGCTTAGTATGAGCAGTGAACATCTAACAAGCTGGGAGATCCAGGCACATGCCCAGCAGTGAGGAGGTCTACCATGCTCACCATGAACTCTGGTCCAGTCTGCAGGGCCTGAGGAGACCAGACCAGAATGAGAGAGTCTCCAGTACACTTTAACTTGTTCATTTATGTTCTTCATCACACTGACATGTTCAATGGCAGCTAATGTGGTCAACCATGTCACATACAATATTCTGCAGAGCAAATAAAAAAAAAGCCCATATATTGTTCACCTTTTTTTACTGGCTGGTGTAAGATTAGCGTAAAAGTAGTCAATAATGCTACACATAATGGAATGCAGATTTGATTTAAAATGTGATTTTAAAAATATTATAATCCTATTTAATATCCTATCCATTCTTACTCCCTTTGTTACTCAATTAAATAATTTATATAACCCTACATAATTAACTTTAGCTTAATCTGACAAGCTACAGGCAAAAGCTAAAGTATATCATTCTTCTGGCAGTTATTACAGTTCTCATACTTTTATTTTGACACTGTCATTGTTACTTCCAATACCCCAACCTGCCTCCTAATATGGAATTTAACGCTCATATAATTTGTAACCTCACATCCTTGTTTTGCTCTTGTGATAGTCTATATCAACAACGTTTCATTTCCGGGATTGTGCAGGTGCCGCCGGAAATTCGTGGGATGTCCCCAATTTTTGGCCGGATGTTTCCTTCCTCTTCCTTTGTGTTGGCGTTCTAACCTCCGGTGGATTTCTGAGGACTATGGTTAACTGCTCCTCAGATCTCTGCAGGGTAAATCCAGACAGCTAGCTAGACTATCTGTCCAATCTGAGTTTTCTGTTGCATGACTAGAACTACTTTTGAATGTACACATGTTCCACCAAAACAAGTTCCTTCCTGAGGCTATTTTGCAGAGGCACCGTGGCTCCGTCTGGCGCTTAGCACCGCCCAAGACTATTGTGATTGGTTTAAAGAAATGCCAATAAACCAGACCACGATTTTCTCCCATCCAGGAATGCTGTGTGCAGTGGACCCTGGGAACTTGTCATTGGCATTTATTCAGTATTTATTTCCAAACATTTTATCGACTGAACGATAAATCAATTAATTGAAAATAATCAAGAGAGGAAATGATAGGATATGCGTATAAACAAATACAATTTAACATAGAAAAGTCTTTGTTTCCGATTCATAGCCACACATTGACGTTTGAAACATGGTGACACCCTTGATGTATTGTATGCGTCAGGGTTTGAAGTTGATTGGGTTCATACGGATGAGACACAGAGCACTCAATGGCGCCCGCAAACTGTCTCTGCGGCCGTGGCGCTCCAGCTGAGCAATAATTTCACTCCTCGTTATCACATAAAGAAAAAAACATTGTCGGGGACACCAGGAAGAGGACAAATACGAAGGAACGAAGCCAGCTTTGCCAAGAGGTGATGATTGATGTCTTTATCTCTTCCTCTTTCGTGTCGCCCTCCCTCTCTTTCTCTCTCTCTCTCGCGGGGAGGAAAGGAGGGAGGCAGGGGCAGTAAATCAAGGACTTAATCTCTCTGCTGTGATTTACACCTGTTCAAACGTCATTTCTCACCCGGGAATACCTTCCCCGTGCCTTTACTCAGGCCACAACGAGGCTAGATAAGATGTGATGTGTGTGTATAGAGAAATAAGAACTGGGTGTACCATGAACCTAACACAAGGCCTGATAATGTAAAACTCCAGATAAAGCCGGTTGGGTAAACAAGGCCAGACTAAACAAGCTCGTGTCGCATGAAGAAAGCTGAAGTGATATCAGGCTGTTGCAGAGTTTCAGGCTGTTCAAGACGTATCCTGGGTGCTTTTTTTTTTTTTTTACCTTTTGCTATGCATTAGCCACATCAATAAAGGCTTTTTAATATTTTCTTCAACAAGAGTGCCTTGGGTTTCATGCTGTTCTGATACGTATCCTGGTAGTTGGATTGAGTATTGAATTGGATTATTTCATGGCAAATCGGATTTATTCAACAAATACAACAACAAAAAGCATGTTGCAACCATTCACCAAACCTTTGTTGGCTACTTTTCTTCATCACGTCTGAGTAGCAGGGGGCAGAGAAATTGTCACAATATTTTTGAAATTAAAGTACCGCTAAAGTATTTTAATGTAAAGAGTGTGTTGTCTCCTCTAGTTGGCAGTGAAAGCCAGATCATAAAACTTGGTGCAGCTGATCTTTTCCAACCTGATCTCACAGCCCTGAACTCAAAATCTGTGGCAGTTTCACAGAATCGCAAAAAAATTCCATGATGGGCCCACGGAAGAATTCCGTGAAATGAACACGGCCCCTTAAGTGAAGGAAAAGGTCATGGGTGGGCTTACGTTTCCATGACACGCGGGGCAACAACGGGACGGTTGGGTTTAGGAAAACAATAACGGGACGCGGGACAACAACAGGACGGTTGGGTTTAGGAAAGGTGACACGTGGGACACGATCCCCGGTCTCCTGGGTGAAAGTCCTGTGTTGTTTGACCCATTCACCCCCCCAACCAACCTCCCTATGTGGATTTTCGGGCTTTCATACTACTCTCTACCGTAGTCGCTCTTAATGCTACGTCATCTTCTCATTGACTCTACATTGGCATTGTTTTCCGTGGTGGCCACACAGAATTTTCACACATTCCGTGCCACCACCACGTCATGCGCTGTTAACAGTTCGTGATCATTTCAAGGAATTCTGTGAGACCAGGCTGCTCTTTTCACACCTTTTTTTTTACATTGTATACATTTGATCCAGTTAATTTTGGTTTCACATCGCTATAATGCATCTGCACGAAAGAGCTTTACATACAGACATACTGTACCTACATCCCGTTGTCAGTGTTTTGGGCGGTTGTAGCGTGTTAGGATTTTAACCCTAGAACACACACACACACACACACGCACTTTCTCTAACATTCAAACAGTCCCGCTGTAATGTAGCTATATCTTCAGTTCGCTGGCACAAGTGATGCATTGTGTCAATTGACTTGATTTCTATTTTCGTTTTTATTTCAAAAACACTTGTAAGGCTAGGTCTGTTCTGTCTGTCAAAAATATTAAAATGCTCAAAAGCAGAAGCTCTGACCTTTAGTACGTGGAGCAAATAACAACACACACACACACTCCCTGCAGTGGGAACTACAGGCTGCAGAGCATCACATCAGCAGGCTTCATGCAGAGGCAGAACGCTGGCTGAAGACAGATGTGAACAATGACGGAAAATAAAACTCTCAGCTGCTATTTTCTCACACAATCCAGTCCATCAATCCCATCAAAGACAGCGTCTGAGATAAAAGAGTCAGACATGCAGTAATTACAGACACACAAAGCTGTCACAATGACGCTTTATCATTTCCTGTCAGGATGACTGTAACGTGTCATTTAGAGAGTGCCACGGTGATGAGATGAATGTAGCAGGTGTCATCAAACGGAGGACTTTATTCAAGTTGAATTGATTGTACTTTGCTTTTTATTGTGTTTCTTAAAAGTTGTCTAAATTTCTTCACAAAGCACTTTGAATTGCCAGAGGTGCTATACAAATGAAGTTGCCCACGATCACTTATTACAATTAAACCAGTGTCATGAAACCGTTCAGGCTACATCTACACTGCTACGTTTTCATTTTTAAGAGGCTTTTTGAGACAAAAATGATCTCCATCCACACAGGAGTTTTAGCTCCAGTAGCAGAACTAATCTCCGTCCTTATTAACACGTCTGACACCGCATATAACATGACCGTTTACACACACTGGGCATGTGCGTGCATGTGGAAGCAGGATGCAGTGAAAAATCATGGACATATAAGTTGAAAATACAGAAAATACTTTGGAGAAAGAACAACAATGGAGAAAAGTAAGAGGGATTTACTACCTTGGACCGACGACAAGTTGGAACTGTTTATGAAAGGTTAGTCTATCTACGATGTTTCATTTACTGGATTGTTCTGGTGCCGCCGGATGTTCCGCTGGAATCCCTCATTTTCGACCGAATGTTAGTTTTTTGAGTAAAATTCTCATTACGCACTTGACAGCCATTTTAATTCCAGAGCTTGCCTCCCTAAGTGCACAAGATTCACCAAAACAAGTTCCTTCCCGAGGCTATTTTGCAGAGGCACCGTTGTTCCGTCTGGCGCTTAGCACCACTCAAGACAATTGGGATTGGTTTAAAGAAATGCCAAAAAACCAGAGTATGTTTTTCTCCCATCCCAGAATGCTGTGTTGACTAGCCAGACCTTTGTTCGCAGTGCTGTGGAGGAAGGTCTGGTAATGGGAGACTACTGAACGGTATGTAAGCCTACCTAACCGATAAGACTGACTGATGTGCGTTGTCGTTTCCAAAGGTCTCCGTTTTAGGCGCTCGGAAACACCCGAGTAGTGTGGACGCAAGGCGCAAATTAGTTTGTTTTTAAACCAAAATGTAGTAGTGTATATGTAGCCTCAGACACTATGAAACATTTTACTGTGTGATTCACTCCAGCAGACTTGGAGGGAAATCTGCCCAACGTTTTTACAGACAGAAAAAAGAACAGAGCTTCTTCTTGAGCCAAAAGAGTTTCCTCATAGTAGCTCATGTTTACTGAATTCTCATCCTCTAAATATAGGGTGACCAGATTTCAGGAACTAAAACCGGGACACTTCACACTTGACCGTAGTGCTCGTGCACGCACACGCTTTTTAACGTGAACATGTGCCAGACCAGGTCAGACATAGACAAAGACAGATTAGACACAATTTTGCTAACAGCACACATAGACCTACTGCAACAGCACATGTAGGCCTACTGCTCACAACATAATGGGGTATCTCAGTTAATATTCATGAATTTTCTTGGTATGTAGCCTACATATCTAAGAAATAATATTAAAAGACAATGAGTATGTTTCGTGAGACCAACTTTATTTTTCTGAATTAAAGCATTCTTTTGGAAAATGCACCCACTGAACTTGTGAAAAACTTTGTGAAAAAAGGTATTTTTCATACATGGCACTAAACAAATTATTTGGAACTGCTGGCAGGCTTGAACTAAAGTTATGGTAACACTTTACGGTAAGGGTACATGAATTATGAATTCATGCGTGATTTAATTCATGATTTGTGCATTACTTAATTCCTTTATATCTTATGAATCATCATCAATTGACATGAGTTCATAGCCTCTCATTCATGACCTCATACATGAACAACAAATAAACTAAAGCATTAAGTAAGGTGGGTACATCATTATGCACGGCGTTGGGTTCAAATCATAATTTGCGCAGTGATGACCACATTTTTTTGCAGAAAAACAAATAATCATGATCATGTTTAATAAATCATAATTCATAATGATGTGCCCACGTACCTAATGCTTTAATTGTGTTGATCATGTATGAGGTCACAAATGACTATGATTACATCAATTCCTGATGATTCATGGTATATTAAGGAATGCAGTACCACATAAATCATTAATTATATAATGCATAATAATACATAGCCTACATCAATTAATTCATGAATTCATGATAATTCATGTACCCTTACCATAAAGTGTTATTCTAATCAACAACACACACACACACACACACACACACACACACACACACACACACACACACACACACACACACACAATCTCATTTGATTTTGCAGATAGCTTCCCTATCGGAAACATTCATTCTGTATACAGTATTTAATAGAGGAGTGAATTTGCTCAAGAATCAATTTGTTGGCTGAAAGCCTACTGTGAAATTGTGCACAGGTGTCAGCAAAATTGGTGTGATGAATAGCGTCTTTAAGGTGGGAATGGTCATACTTTTCCTCTTGTCAGTCCATGTGTTGTTCATGAGCGAAAAGATCCGCTCAACAGGAGCATTTGTGCCTGGTAGACACGTGGCGAACTGACAAAGGAGACCTACATTTTTGAACGGAATCTCCTTGCTTTTAAAATGCGCGAACGTATCCACCCAGTGCTCGTCCACTGACTTTCCAGCGATTCTGGAGGGACTGGTTAAAACGAGACAGATAAGTAGAGGCATTGCGACAATGTTTACAAATATACATTGTAACGCTGGCTGCACAGATTATGCAGACAAGCAAAAATGATAAGTTTAGAGGATGGAAGGCCAAAGAAACATCTGTTTTTATTCTTGTGATTTAGTGTGGACATGATCTGACACCACCGGACTACACCATGTGGATATCACAGCGGGCCTAACCAGAGATCAAAATGTGTTGAGATTTGTTTTGCTCTAGTACTAAGAAGCTCTTTATTTGTCCCTTTTTGTTTTGCACACTTGGCTCTCTTTTTCCTCTCCCTGCGATGTGACTGTCCTTTGAAAACTGTGTGAGGAACTGTGCAAGCAGCGCTTTTCAAAGCGTCTGTGTCATTTAGCTTGCCGACTGTGAGCAGGTCCTTACCCAGCCTCCATCTCTCTCTGTGTTCAAAGCCAAGCGTTGTGGGGGAGGATCAGAGAGACAGAGAGATCTAGACGGAGGCGAGGCTTTGTGGAAGATCAGTCAGACCCTCCTGACGCGTGGATACTCTGGAACGGGGGGCCTTCTGGCCAAATGTGCACAATGTGCCGGCATCTCTGCTCGGTGGCTGTCAGGGAGGATCTGTTAAGATGTTTGTCACCAAACATTCATGGGATGGTAATCGGGCATGTTTCAGGCACAGGTGACACAGACAAAGATCTAATGTAACGCTTTAGAAATGAGAACTTGATATATTCCAGTGGTGTTGCTTTTGAAAGAAACACGGAAGGCTCTGGTGTATTACAGGAACTACTGTACAGAATGTAACGACAACATTTTTAATTTTAACTGATCTCACAGATCTCACAGAGACAAACAGCTTCTGGTTCACTGGAGTATTCTTTTCAGTTGAAAGAGTGACATTGAAGAACATACAGTGGCAGCAACATGTTAAACAAATGTTTTTGGATGCTGTTTGTGCTGCATCTCTAGATTTGTATATCCATGCATGCATTTTAAAACACCAAAAAAGGCAAAAAAAAATAAAAAAAAATCCACATAAAGTCTTTAATTGTAATGCTCAGAAAAGGTGAAGCAGATTATTCTCCCTTTACCTGTTAAGCGGGGTTCATCCGAAAAAAGGCGTACTAGAGACCTTCCGGTTATGCGCTCTGCTAACTTGAAAGGAGATGAAATGATTTAATCGTGCGGCTCTATACCTTATTAATCTACAGACCTACAATCACTAAACAGGGGACTTTCAGCATACGGAAAACTCTTTCTGCAAAGCCTCTGCTCCATGTGTTATACTGCACACTGTCCAAGTCAATCACATTAGAGCCGCGGTCAGACCGGGAAAAAAAAATCTCAACCCTCTCATTTGAATGGAGCCACTCTGGTTGCGCAGCAGGGATACAAACGCAGAGAGCCCCGGCAAAACAACAGTCATTCCGAATGCGAATGAACGGACTTACTCGGTACGTAGCGTTATCTTAGACCTCACAATGCCTTGTGTTTCTCACTCCCGCTAAGTTATTGTTCATAAGACGTGACATGAGTGACACATGTGGGTAGGCCAATGCGAAAAGAAGATTAGCTAATGTTAGCCAACATATTTATAAAAAAAGTCACATTCAAATAGTAATTTTAGCATTCGAATAGTATTGATTTTTTTACTATTACCATTCAAAAGGCCATTTGACCGAAAAACGAAAATACGGTGAATCTTAAAAGTGTCGATTCCATCCTAAAAATGCTTTTAAACGAAAGTTTGACTCGAGTACATTCACAAAAAGACCCTAGGTTGTATTTTGCATGCATATTTTGCAGCGGCTCTGTGCAGAGTTTTGCACTGCCCATGATGATTCTGATTGGTTTAAAGAAATTCCACTAAACCAGAGCAACCATGCAATGTAGAGTAGCCAGACTCTCCTTTAGCGCGCTTTGGAGGGTCTGGCAAAGCCTTTTGTGACCAGGCATGGATTGGCCATCGGGAGTACCGGGAGATTTCGCACTCATAACGTTGCAGCGTCATTTCTTTATTTAATCTCTGTTTCCGTCCTGCTCCCGTTGATTTCTATGCCCTATTCCGTCCCTATCACGTCACCAACAGTGAAATTGACTCGTGTACCGTGAGACTCCTGCGGGAATACCGTGACCCGCGGGAGTCCCAAAAAAAAAAGATACAGTAGTTATGCAAGTCAAGAAGGTCTCAGTTTGTCGTAGGTTTTGTGTGAAACCACTCCGTGAACTTCATGTCTCGTCTCGCACAATATACGTCACCCTGCTCGATAGCTAGCTAGCTAGCTTAGCTCTGTTCCACAACACATGTAACGTTGTCTTACCTGATGTGTTTTATCCAGAGAAGTTTGATCAGCCGGGAGGCGAAAGAACGAGCGAGATTCGTTAAGTTGAGACAGACACCGGAGCTTTAGTGAGAGGTCACCCATGCAACTTTGAAGTGTGTAGTCTTTCTAAAGACATATTTTCAGTTTTTTACCTCAACTGTCTTATGACTAACTCATACTTTATTGACATCAAAAATGATGTTTTAAATTGACGAACATCATATGTGTAATTTATGGATCCATTTAAACAGGAATAAAAAATTCCCTGGTAACTGCCATGCATATTTCTTATCGAAATAAAATGTCCCATGGTGGTCCACCGGAAGGGGAAGGACTTTGCCTCTCTATATCCTGTTTTGTATCTTGTAGCCTATTGCGAACAATACAGTAATATTAACACAGGCACTAGCCTAAGATCCTAATAAAAAGAAACAGATCTATGTGCCAAATATGATAAATATACAGGGATGTGTCTTCGAAACACATAGGCCCAAAAAAGATGGACACCAGACGTCACAAAGAAAACACACAGTACTGTATATTAAACTCAACATACAGTCAATTCAGTAGTGTGTCTATGCATGAGAAGCATAAGTTAAGGAAATGTGCATTTGCAACAATTTTGTGACCACAACTTGGAGCAAGTGGAGCATGAGGGCCTTTTTTTTTATATTTAGTGTTTCCCATGATCTCGGTCATGTTTCCCCGTTATCCCTTGTTCTTGCGTAATCTTACACAATGTGTTGAATATTTAAAGCTCGAGTGCTTGTTTGCCGCTGAAGCAACGAGGACGATAGTTTGGATTCTCTTGGGAGGAGACGGAACAGTGATGGAGAAATACAACAAGAGATGACTATTGGAGATAATTAAAGGATGTGTTCTGCCGTCTTTGAGACGGATGCACGCACACCCGAACACAAACATTCATGACACCTGCCTGGTGTTTGAGTTTAATTGAAATGTTTAATCTCCAAAAGTAGACCCAGTGATAGTTGTAAACACGTTCACTATAACAAAACTCCACCCTCACATGGTTTCACATGCAAACAGTTTGATCCTGGATGTTTATTTCTTATTGTGCATAATTTTGTACCAATTTATGTTGTTTCATTCATTTCCCAGAGTCCCTTTTGACAGCCTCCAGAGAACTCTGGACCGTCAAAAAAAAAGATGGAGGATTCTGTTTGGATCTGCTGATAAGCTGCATTAAACCAGATACACCATTGGATGATTGAAAACAGGAGAATGACATCAGCAATGGATAGGCACTACAGAACTAACGATCACTTTAATTGCTCCCTGGCGCTTTCCACGTGACGAGGCATCAGCGTTAACGGCCTACGACAAAGAGCACGATACCACCGCATCTACAACTACAGTGGGGGCTGAGCATAGCTCCAGATACCTGCTTTGATGTCCAACACATAACAACCTCATTGACAAATCAGTCGGAAAAAACTCCAGAGGGAACCTGAGCGTCGGCCCACTGCCTCGCTGAGCCACCCCATTGGCCTGGGGAGCTTCCTGCATCATCTCGATTGGCTGTGGAGGCGGCCACGGTGCCGATTCTCGCCTAGCAACAGGCACACAAGACCAGCCACTGCAGACCCCACCCCCCCTCACACACACACTCCTGCCTCCATGTGGGGGAGCAACTGATAGATCGAGCATGTGGAGACACACAGAGAGAGAGAGGAAGGAACATAGGATGGCGTATGTACATGAGCACACAAACACATAATCACAGAGCTGAGGACGCACATGTGCACACACACACACACACACACACACACACACACACACACACACACACACACACACACACACACACATACAGTAAGTACATCTTGTACTGTCTTGTTGAACCTTACATAAGCAGGCTAATATTGGCAGTTTCAGCCTGGCAGAGCAGCTGGAGGGAAAACAAACACACAACACTTTACCCGCAGTTTTTTCTCCTAAATATCTGCTCGTGTAAACTATGGAATTATTTAGGTTTCTGTGGTTATACGGAGGCAACTAGAAGCACCTGGTTAAAGCTATAGTGGGCAACTATTTTATATTAATGAACGTATGTTACGTTCTGCCGTTGCCAAATGAGTTGCTACAAAGCTAATTAAGCTTCACAAAGCTCTACACAACTCTCTCTGTATTTCTCAGTATGGATTTGTTTACAAAATGGTGTTGTCCGGCGCTCGAGCGATGCGTTTTATGTCACTGCAGCAACGTTCAGCTTTGGAGACGAAGAGGACTGCTGCAACAGGTGAAGGCATGGCTGAAAACCCGAAAAAGAGCCCACGAAATGTTTCGGTCAGTGATTGTACTGCTAAGACCTACACGTTCAGCAGAAGGAAAATCCAATCCAAAAAAGATTAATTAAAGATTAATGTCAGTTAAAATTGGTCCCAAGACAGAGCGTCAACAGGTCACGCAAAGAGTCCCGACCTAGCGCGAATCAGTTGATAGCCCCACACCGTTTGACAGACGCCTGCGCATAAAACAGCAAAGGCACCTGACCAAGCTTCTATTTTTTTTTTTTTTTTTTTTTAATTATTTTTTGGGCATTTTTAGGCCTTTATTGACAGGACAGCTGAAGAAATGAAATGGGAGAGAGATGGGGAACGACATGCAGCAAAGGGCCGCAAGTAGGAGTCAAACCTGGGCCCGCTGCGTCGAGGAGTAAACCTTTATATGTGGGCGCCTGCTCTACCAACTGGGCACCTCAAGCTTTGTTTTTTGACGCGCTGGGATTGACCGTGGTTGCTTTTAAAATTTGGGCCCTATCTTGCACCCGGCGCGGCGCAAAGCCCGACGCAAGTGTCTTTGCTAGTTTAAGACCGACCCAGTTGTCAGTTTCCCGTCCTGCGCCCGCGTTGATCAAATAGCAAATGCACCTGCGCCCATCTTTGCGCCCATGGGCGTGCTGGCCTTACAGGGAGGTGTGTTCAGGTGCATTCTGGGCGTATTGCTATCTTGAGGCAGTGATCGCGCCATTGACCAACAAAAACCAGGTCTAAAGTCAATAACGCAGCATTTCATTGTTATTTTAACAGCAAATTAGTAAAATGCGCCTAGGCTCGTGCACAGCGCGCGCACACTGATTGTTACACACACAGGGACGCACAGCAGCACACACATGCAGAAGATTACAAATACAAATATTACGGTGCAAATCCTCCATCATAATAGCAATGTGCCAAGGTCCAAACACGCCTGGCTTTTAAAGGGAATGGGAGATGATCTCTGATTGGTTTATTTCATGTTACGCCCAAAACACACCTATGAATTAATGAAGACACTAAGTACAACCCTTTTGAACCATGCGCCCGGCGCACGGACCCTTTATTCCGTCCTCAAGCTAGCAAAAGTGGATTTGGACACGCCCTAAACACACCTGCGCCATGCGCTTCACGCCGTTCGGTTAGATCGTTAAAATAGGGCCCTTTGTGTCTTTCATAGTAACAGAGCCAGGGCTGTGTATGAACACCGGATTGTTTTTTAGCACACACACAACACGGACAGCTAGTAGACCATGAGGAGATACTCGCTGAATTAGAATCACAGATTTCACATTTAATGCAAAAACAAAAGGCCTTCCAAATTGTACTATTTATGGAATAAAGTCAGATACCTGTAGGTGAAGGGCCAGTTTAATCTTTGAAAATTTCAGTTATCCACGTGCATTTTCTACTACATCGATTTTTTTCATAAAATGGAGAGAGAAAAGATTTGAAAGCAGCTCACAAAATGGCGCAGAAGAATATGCTGTGAGTATCGTCTAACAGTCCCTTTTAAGCTGTCATTTCTTAGAGCCAATGAACCCGTTGTCCTCTCGCTGTTTTCCAAATTTAGATTTCACAAGTTCAGCGACGATTACAAAGAATGACAGGTCTGAAGGAGCATTAGCCATCATGCAGGCTCAGAGAAGATGGGGTAGTTATGTACAATTCAACAGTCTCCTTTTCAAGGTAAAACCTGCTCACTGTATTCATAGCGTAACATTGTAATAATGTAATGTATTTTTAATAACATTGCGTTAAACCTGTTAATCTGGTCTGTGTGCGTTTGAGTCCAACTAATTGCAGAACAACAAAAAAGACGGGATCTAAAGTAAACTGAGTGGCATGATTTGGAGTAGGTAAATAATCATAATTAATAAAAAAAAAAGATGGTCATTGTTAGGAGGGAATCCCATATCCTTATCCTCGAAAATGTGACCACCTGCTGAAAAGTGTCTGTTGAAGGCAGAACCGATTCGTTGCAGGCGTTGAATAAAAGCTGGAGACCAATTTAGACCTGATTTACTTGAGAATTCTCACGAACGGGTTCGTATGACATCATACGAAAACTTATGCACAACAATTTGTATGATATCCCACGAAATTACAGCAACAGTTAAATTTAGCTGAGAAAAGGTGTCTGTGAGCCGGGTACAGAGCACCGTGAAATGACCAGTTAAGATTAGAAAAAAGATTTTGGAGTGGGTTAAAACAGTGGACCCCTTGGATAGTACTCCCCGGACATAAACACCTGTTTCCTGGTGAAAGTCTTGTGTTTTCTCCTTAACTTCTTCAGGACATGATTACCTGTTTCCTGGTGAAAGTCTTGTGTTTTCTCCTTAACTTCTTCAGGACATGATCACCTGTTTCCTGGGTGAAAGTCTTGTGTTTTCTCCTTAACTTCTTCAGGACATGATCACCTGTTTCCTGGTGAAAGTCTTGTGTTTTCTCCTTAACTTCTTCAGGACATGATCACCTGTTTCCTGGTGATAGTCTTGTGTTTTCTTCTTAACTTCTTCAGGACATGATCACCTGTTTCCTGGTGAAAGTCTTGAGTTTTCTTCTCAACTTCTTCAGGACATGATCACCTGTTTCCTGGTGATAGTCTTGTGTTTTCTTCTTAACTTCTCCAGGACATGATCACCTGTTTCCTGGTGAAAGTCTTGAGTTTTCTCCTTAACTCCTTACGGGACATGAACTCCACTCCTCCGCTTGAAAGCCCTTTTAGGACCCATACATCCACAGTGACCTCCTCCGTCTGCGGATATTTGCGGTCTTGTACAGCAGCAGTCAATGTGGTGCATACAAATACGTGGAATACAAATATGAATTACAATGCATTACTTTCTGTAGCTATATGTGCGAATGGTTCATGAGAACAGCCTGCTCCATAGTAAGACTGAATAATTAAAGTCACTTCATTTGCCAAGTACAACAAATGTGCAGGTATTTGTCATGGTGGCACTGCTGCAGTCAAGTCAATAAAAAAAAAGCTAACACAGCATTGATGCATGCAGCAATACAACGGGGAAGAAATCCAATACCACATGTATACACATTATTTGATTTAGCTGCACATCTACTGTCTCTGCTCTGCTCTGTACCTGCGTACAAACTTAACTTTGTGCGTTCACTGCATCCTCCGGCTGATGGTAAATGATGGTAATAATATTCCTGCAACCGGTATTAAATCTCATTCATCAACACCATTTGCACTCGTATGCTTTTCCTCAAGGGAGCTGAGAACTGCAGCGTGTTCAGAAACCTCTTTAACAGTTCAGCCAACTCATTCTCTCTGTGCTAAATGCCTCAAGTACACTGGCAGCTTTCAGCTCAGCACACTGGATAACGTTCAAGTTCTCAGAATCAGAAAGGATTTGTTGCCAAGCAAGTAGCCTAACACTTACAAGGAAAAGGCCTTGGTGGATGGTGCATACGTAAACATATTAAAAGGAAATAAGCAATAAATGTAAAAGAAACAATGAAATAAGTAAACACATATCTACAATATAGCTGCATAACAATAAGAAAAGAAGGCTTTATGGTTTAGTGCAGGATTTATTTATTTATTTTTGTTCTCAACGCAGCGGCCGCAGGTTCGACTCCGACCTGCGGCCCTTTGCTGCATGTCGTTACCCCTCTCTGTCGCCCCCTTCATTTCTTCAGCTGTCCTATACAAATAAAGGCCTAAAATGCCCCCAAAAAACTAACTCTTTATAGCAAAGTGAATTAAAATTAGGTATTTAGTAGGAGGAGACAAAATTCGTTATGGTGAACAAGTCAGCACTTAAACCCATTGACATATATAAAATGTACCAACAGATCCTGTTGCTCTGGACGGAGACCAGTAAAGGATATTAGAAGCACTTTTCCGGTGATGGCTGAGCGTTACTGAGCAGCCTCCAACTGAGCTTGAAGACGTAGATGTGACGTGAGCAACCTGTCTGAAAGTTGGAAGTCTTCTGGTAGCTGTGCCAAGAGAAATCTCAATCATTCCCAATCTAGCAGAGACGGAGAGCGTAGGTATATATAAGGAGATAACATAGGCACAGGCAAATTGCTGCTAACTACAATACTAGTTAACATTAGTAATTAAACTTTTTTTTTTTTCATTTTACGCCTTTATTTTATAGGACAGCTGAAGACATGAAATGGGAGAAAGAGAGAGGAGGGGAATGACATGCAGCAGGTAGGACTCGAACCCCAGCCTGCTGCGTTGAGGAGTAAACCTCTATATATGGGCACCTGCTCTACCAACTGAGCTATCCAGGACTCCATTAGTAATTCAACTTAAACAGCGAATGTAAGTCAAAACTGCCTACACGCTTCTCCTGTACTATACGGTAATTCCTCTACTATGCGACAGTAAGTTGCGTGGTTATGACAAATTGTTAGCCTATTTTTTCAAAAACGTCTGCTACGGAGCCATAACGTGAGGTACAAGGTAATGGAGCCTTTTATACATTGTTGTGTTTCGTTACAAATAAACAATGGACAAATAGAGTCTTTAAACACTTCAGATGTAAAGTTATTCGCTGTCAAAGTGGCGCCAAAATGAATGGCAGTCAATGGAATGCTAACGGGAGGTGATGGCTTGTTAGCATCAAAATGGCGCCAGGAGGTACGCGTTCCTGGGAGAGGCTTACGCCCTTGCTTAAACCACCACGATTTAAAGAACATGAGCACACATTGTATTACATTTTAACTTGTTGCTAAGGTTCAAATATAGCTCAGGTAAGAGTATACACACAGCACACTCCAAAATGATCATATATCCTTTTAGGCTACGTTCACACCGCAAGTCTTAATGCTTAATTCAGATTTTTTTGCTCAGATCCGATTTTTTGTTTGTCTGTTCACTGTTTGCGGTTTCGAACCGACCCGCATGATCAAATGAACAATACCAATGACATCAGACGCAGCACGCTGTTGCAAAAAAAGTTAGGGAGGTTATGGAGGAAGGAAGCATTTTGGCTTTTATTTCAAAATGTTTGTGTAATGGCAGCCGTAACATTAATGAGCAGGTGCTGAGGAGGAGAAGAATAAAGACAAAGAGAGCCATTTCGTTTGATATTTTTTCAAAAACGGAGCGGTTACGGTATGATCCTTCTAGTTTTGATTGAACTGAAGTATCTCCCCATCCACTAATTAAGTCTAACACCTCCCTCTCCCTCCATTGACTTGCTCCATCACTGTTCTTCATATTGTAGGCCTAGTCAAGTTTTTAATGTTACTGTCTGTGTCTAGGGCTAACTCCTGTCGGAGCATAACTGTGACAAATGTCGATGTAGATTGACGTAAAAGTCGCATCAAATCCTCCTTGGTTGTTCACACTGTGGCCAAATTGAAAAAAATCAGACCTGGTTCTGATTCAGGACCACATATGGAAGTGGTCTAAATCTGATTTGAAAAAATCTGATCTGGGCAAGATTTACTTCTGAAGAAGTCTGACCTGGTCACTTGACCCCCAAAAAAAAATCAGATTTGGGCCACTTTTGCCTGCAGTCTCAACGTAGCTTTAGAGAGAAAAAACGTTTTGTTCCATTCG
Source organism: Zingel zingel (assembly GCA_023566125.1). NCBI lineage: Eukaryota > Metazoa > Chordata > Actinopteri > Perciformes > Percidae > Zingel > Zingel zingel. The sequence goes on along the minus strand of CM042324.1, from coordinate 3,799,632 downwards.
TTAACCAACTAGTTACTAACAGGTGCTTCCGCACCTCGTGCATTTTTATTAAACTGTGGGACAAACTCAACAAAACAGCATGAAGGCTGTGACACGTTCACTCTGCTCGTCAGCTGAGCCTCCTCCGGCTCGCTCCGTCTTTTATTAACCACGTCTTCGTCCTGCCCAGCGGGGGGGTCTGTGCGTCCGTCAGGCGCTGCGTGGGAAACAGCGGCACTGGAGCTTTGTGATTGTTGTAATTTTCATCTCACTCCCTCCCTCCATGTCTCTTGTCCGCGGCCACCTGTCTTTTTCTTTCTTTTCTTTTTTTCCCTCCAGCTGCTGATTCTGCCCGCCTCTCCGAGGAGTCAGCCGGTGTCATTGGCTCACTATATCGTCATGGTAACCGCATTCTTGGAAATTTGTTGCTCTCAGAGAAGATGCATCGATGCCTCTGAGTCATGACTCATACATGTTAGGTTTGTATATACAGTATATATCAGTGGCATTAGTGCAGAGACAAACTGAAAACCTGCACAACGTGATCACATAGTTATTGCTTTGAGTCGATGCACAATAATATGTCCATATCCAGTGATGTAGTAAATACAAAGGAAGGCAAACACATATATAAAGGATATACATAGCCTATAGAATTACAAAAGTAATGCTCTTTTCCTTTCAGAATTAATTTGACTTCAGAAAACCTGCAATTGTGAGCTTCTTTGTGTCGTATTTCTTTTTTCTATTTGTCCATCTTGTCTGCAATGGTCTGATCTGCAGCAATCTTTGATATTTAGCTTTTTGAGTAGTATTGAGTTCACAGAATCTTGGCAAGGTGACAAAGCAGTAGGGCTGTCTTTGACCAAAGAACTTCTTAGTCGACTAACACTCATATGTTTGTCCGTGTGCTGTCGCTATGACTTGAAAATCCATCTTCGTCAGCTTATCCAGTATCGGGTCGTGGGGAGAGCACCTCCAGCAGGGGACCCCAAACTTCCCTTTCTCGAGCTACATTAACCAGCTCCGACTGGGGGATCCTGAGGTGTTCCCAGGCCAGGTTGGAGATATAATCCCTCCACCTAGTCCTGGGTCTTCCCCGAGGCCTCCTCCCAGCTGGACAGGCCTGGAACACCTCCCTAGGGAGGCGCCCAGGGGGCATCCTTACCAGATACCCGAACCACCTCAACTGGCTCCTTTCGACGCGAAGGAGCAGCGGCTCTACTCCGAGCTCCTCACGGATGACTGAGACTTGAAAAGCGCAATGTAAATGCAGTTCATTTACCATCTGTAAAACGGAGTTTCTCCACAAAGAATCATGCAAAAGCACCACTTTAGGTCTTGTGTTTACCAGAGATGTGCTCATAAGTGTCTTGGAAGTAAGTCATTAAGCATGAAAAAGCATAACAATTTACTGAATGACTTAAGAAATCTCAGTCGAACAAGACCAAAACGACCGATTGGTCAACTAAGACGGTGCAGCCCTACAAAGTACATGGCGAGTTCCACCTTTAACTGGCAGTGTTTGTTGTTAACCCTCGTGTTGTCTTCGGGTCAAATTTGACCCGTTCTCAAAATGTCTATCTCAGAAATATGGGTTTCTTTTTAACTACCTAAATTTAATTACCCAAAAATAACATGGATGGATGATCCCATACATCGCGCTTCGCGAGTACAATAAAAGATCAGAGCTCTACTTTCATTGAATTTTGGATGTTTTGTTAAATTTTTTAGCTTTTGAAAAAAAAATTGAAATGTTTCCGAACAGTATCCTCGCTGAAGGTTGACCCTTCTGTGATGATCCTTCCTTTAATATTAGTCTAAATAATTCATAATTTCTGCTTCTTTAACTCAAGAATTAGGTATAGTTTCCTATAAATGAGGTTTTTAATTAACCATGAATTCCAAAGAATTAAGTATAAAACTATAGTGGTAGTAAGTTGGTGTTAGTAGTGTTTATACATGGTAGTGAAAAGAAGCGTTCAGTGTAAAAAAAAAATTAAAAAAACTTTGAAAAAGGTGCCAAAAGACTAAAACATCAGAAGAAGTGTTGATTTTCAGTTTTGTCCCAGAAAACAATACAAGGGTTAAGATAACCTCAACTTGTGACTAATAAATCACAAAACTACATGTGTGATACGTAGGTTATGAAACATTGAGCATTGGTCTCATCCTCAATCTCTTAGTCACTAAAAAACAAATTTTTAACTACAGCATACATGCTGGGTTTTGTGCAAATATATTGCATGTAAATCCAGACTTGGATTGTAAATGCCTTATATTGTGCTCCTGCCATCAGTCTCAATGACTGGTGTTTATAGCTGTGTTTAGGTGTTCTCACATACTGTACTGTACATGGCCAGAGTTTATTTCCCTGCTCTAGCAGCTGTAGCTGGCGCTCAGCACCGTCTCCCCGGCGAGGACGCCCATCATAACATTTTCACAACAAGCGAGCGAGAGAGACGGAGATAAAGCATTCATTTTTGGCTTGTTCGCCTCAACAAGCTTCAATTTGTCTCCCACTTAGAGCCCAATCGACTCACTCAGCCCTCCACCCCTGAGACCTGCGAGCCACTCGGATTAGAAAATGGAGCTCTGCTCAGCAATCAGCCGTGTGTGAGGTCCTCGGCTGGATATTCAGTACAGCTCCACAACACAGAGACGTGGCTGTGGACAAACAAACGTCTAGAAGACCCCAAGTGCTTTGTACCTGTTCTAGATCGTGCTAGTGGAAGAAATTACACTAAACTATTTGATATATATAGATTTGAATTTGAGTAAAGTGGAATAGATTATTAATAAGAATTTACAACTCAGATAAAGCAAGGTGATAAATCTGTGCATTGCTTTGCATAGAGTTCCATTTTGGTGAACTTTGATAAAGTAAATGGCACCATTGACAAATTACCAACCCTTCTTGAGAGTGCTGACCTTTGAAAGGAAGCTGTGTCGCACCATCCAATTTTATATTACCCTCCTCGGCTGCAATAAAACTCTCCTCTAAAGTTTGTATTCAGTCGTAAGAGTTATTGGTACAAATATAGCCACCAAAAACTTCAGTAGTTAGAAGGAAGGACAGACTAATGAGTGTAGCTGATGTGCGAATTAGCCTGGAACGCTAACGGTAAGTTAAGAATGCCGGCTGTTCTCATGAATCATTTGTACGTTTAGCTACGAAAAATTAGTGCACTGTAATTCGTATGTATTCCACGTATTTATTACTGTATGCACCACATTGGTTGCCGCTGTATAGGACTGAAGATCCGTGTAGGTGGGAGGTTGGGGTGGATGTTTGGGTCTTAAAGCTATAGTGCGTAGTTTCTGTCTTCCGCATGAGGAAGTAATGACAACAAAACTGTCGGCGCGTCCACATGATACGAGCCTTATGTGATCACACACCATCCCCACCCCTCCTCCACACAGTTGCTAGTAGGCAAGGAGGACACGGAGGATTAAAAAAACATGAAGGACTCTTTAGAGGTCATTATCTTCACTCAAGTTTCTGCGCGGGAAAGTCGCCGGACGCCACAATCTTCTGAACATAGTCATACTGAGAAATCCAGAGAGAGTTGTGTGGAGCTGATAGTCTTAATTAGCTTTGTAGCAACTTATTTGGCAATGGCTTGAATGTAACGGACGTTCATTAATATCAAAAAGTTACGCACTAAAGCTTTAAAGCACAGGAGTTACAAGCGGGGGAGTGGATTTCGAGTACCGGAAGAAGTTAAGGAGAAAACACAAGACTTTCACCCAGGAAACAGGTGTTCGTGTCCCGGGAGTACTACTTAAGGGGATCGGTGTTTTAACCCACACCACAATCTTTCTAACCCTAACTAGTCGTTTTGATGTCTAAAATGAACTGTCGCCGCTGCATGAAGATCACCTTTTGTCGGCTAAACTCAACTGCAACGTCTGCTCAAACGACCGTAACCTCACAGTGCTCTGTACCCGGCTCACAGTCACCGTTACTCGGATAAATCTAACCGTAAAGACCACTAAACTTAACTGTCATGTGACTGGTTGTAACAGCCGGTGGTCATCGTAATTTCGTATGATATTTTAATTGATGTGCATAAGTTTTAGTACGTTATCATATGAACCCGTTCATGAGAATGAGGGATGAAATGAAGCAAATGCAGCGTTTTGTCATTTTTGTTGCATGATGAATGCAGTTGTTTATTTATTAAAGTAGAAGTCTACTGTATGCATATGCAACCTAATAAAGGTCCAGAGTGACGTTGCTCCACTAGAGTTTGGACATAAAATCCAAAGTTACACTTTACTTTAAGGTATCTACATAAGAGTGACGTGACACTGTCATGAACGTGTCATACACGTTTATAAACAAGTTATAAACATTTATGACGTAACGCTTCTTTTAGTAAGTGTCATTCGGTTTTTGTCATGACAAGTTTTGGTTAGAGTTAGAGTTCATGTGTCATGACTGTGTCATGTGTTCATGACAGTGTCATGTCACTCTTATGTAGATACCTTCAAGTAAAGTGTTACTTAAAATTGTTTTAATAAATGTGTTCTGTTTTTTTTTAATGATCTGAATTAACAAAACCAAACATTTAGCCTTTTTTTTTTGAAAGAAAATACTCCGTTTGACAGAGACTTGAGGCACAGAGGCCAGCTGGGTGCAGAGCTGTAACTATCTTTTGTCATCCCGAGAGCCACGTTGCCAGTGTGGCTTCAAACACACAGGAAGACAAATACTGAACCATTCTCTGTTTGGGGGGCACACTGTTCAGAGCCAGACTTGTCACATTCTGTTAGTTGTGAATCCAACAGCGGCTCTCTTTGTGTGTGTGTGTGTGTGTGTGTGTGTGTGTGTGTGTGTGTGTGTGTGTGTGTGATGTTTGAGACTGTTCCTTAGATGTGGGTTGAGCCCTGACAAGCCAAACACCATCACCCCCCCCCCCCCCCCCCCCCCCCCCCCCAACCCCAGTCAGTCTAGCAGCTTGTCCTTCCCCAGGGCCCCGTGTCCACCATGTCAATCCAAGTCTGGGTGGGTACACACTACACAATAATTAAACACACACATACACACATAATAATAATAATAATAATAATTATTATTATTATTATTATTAATATTATTATTATCATTATAACCGTATGACACAAACGTTCAGACAAGCACTCACAGCAGCTACTTTGGATTTTTACAAAAGAACACAATAAGAATTTCATCAGAATCCTGATCAAGCTGTCTCATCTCAACCAGAACAGACATCTCAAAGAGATGGGTTAAAGCCTCCTTCAGTTTGGCAGATGCTGTGTCATGTAAACACTTATGTGATTACTTCCTGTTTATCAGAATGTTTAACCTCTTTCTGCACTCGGTCATCCACTTAACTTTAACATTTATGTATTAGGGCAATGCACACTAGTCAACATTTCTGTAAATGCGGCGGTGTCAGCCAGCCGCCTAATTTTCAACTGTAGTCCTAGTTACCTAGCACGTCTTTATGGGAGCGTGCCGTGCCTATGTTCCAACAGCCCTATGTTCCCACATTTCTACGATCTTTTTCAAAATTAGGCCCTATGTTCCCACATTTCCTTTTTCATAAATTTGTATCAGATTTTATTCCCCTAACCCTAACCCTGAAAAATGTTATGGGAGGATAGGGCTTAAATTGAAGGGAAATCTTATAAATGTGGGAACATTGGGCTGTGGGAACATAGGGCCTAATTTTCAGTGAAAAAAAATTCTTAGAAGCTTAGCTGCTCTTCTGTGTGAAAAAATCAGACAAAAGCTCCATCTTTACCTATGTAACAGTACCAATATGCAAACTGTTGTGTATGTATAAAAGTATATACAGTGGAATATTTAGGTTTTGAGATTAATTAAATCAGTAAAGTTATTTTCAGCCGGCCTCGTTGCAGGAGGAACAAAGATGACACGCGTCTTCTCACTTTTCCTTCATTATATTTTCATGGGTGTAATGGTTGCTAAGCAACAACAGCAGTACTTCTGTGTCTAAAGATGAACACAGTGAGAAACTACAGAAAGGCCGAGTGGGTTTTCGGTTAAAAGAGAACCCATCTTTGATCTTCTCCTGCTCTGCTTGTTGAAAACACAGTTTGCATGTTCAGTTTTATTAGTGCACGTGAACTTCCTGCGGCATCAAAGTGAAACTAATAATGGACGCTGCTCATGTCATCCTGCTGGAAGAGTAACAGCAGAACTGCCAAACTGAACTTTAATTATGTAAATTAATATCAGTGATAGAATAGAAAAAAATGTTCGTCTTTTTTGTTTTGGCTCTAGAGATGGCGGTCAGTCTTTCTGTCAGTCAGTCCAACACATTTTCCACAGTTTTATTCATGACAGGGTGCCTCTCATGATGACCAGATTCTTGTTAAATTTGACTACACTTTGTTTCCACCATTAAAACTAAGGGCGATAAAGAAGCTCAATGTGAAATGCCAAGGCTGCCACCTACACACAACATGACTTTACATAGTGTTTACATTCTGGATATTAAACCTGAAAAACTCCCTCATAAGTTGTTTGTTCAAGCTGCAATTACGACTCAAATTTACGTTTCTAGTGGCTGCGCCCTCTAGTGGCCTCCCGTAATTATTACAGGAGCAAAGTAGGAAGTAAAGTGACGAAATATAAGAGGGAAATTTGATCTGCTAGAATGGTCGACGTAGTTAGGTTTAGGCATGGGGATTGGTTAGGGTTAGGGTAAGAATACCAGGGTAAGAAGGCAGACCAAGGCGGGGCCATGAGTTTGTTTGTTTGGTGTTGTAAAACTTTCTTGTGGTAGGGATAGAGGCAGTGATGTTCCCCGTTTCCTGTACGGGACTCTCACACCGCCTCAAAACACACTGACAAGTCTGATCGCTGGTTACGTGATTGGTCACCGCAGCGTGACGTCAGGTTGCGTTTCTCCAAATGTTGACACCATATTTTTGTTGTACTGCACATTGCTGCAGCTCCTCTTTTCACCCTGTGTGTTGAGCTCTCTGTTTTAGCTACCGAGTGAGACATCGCACTTCTGTTCCATCTTTGTTGGGAATCGCACATGCTCAGTGTTCACCTAGGTAAGAACTAATAGCCAGTCAGAAGCAGAGTATGAGGGCATGCACTGAAAGTAGCTAGGTAAGGACTAATAGGCAGTCAGAAGCAGAGTATGAGGGCGTGCCCTGACAGTACCTAGGTAAGGACTACTAGCCAGTCAGAAGCAGAGTATGAGGGCGTGCCCTGACAGTACCTAGGTAAGGACTACTAGCCAGTCAGAAGCAGAGTATGAGGGCGTGCCCTGACAGTAGCTAGGTAAGGACTACTAGCCAGTCAGAAGCAGAGTATGAGGGCGTGCCCTGACAGTACCTAGGTAAGGACTACTAGCCAGTCAGAAGCAGAGTATGAGGGCGTGCCATACTAGCAGCTAGGCGAGCATTATAACGTGTGTTCCAAAGTGACCACGTTTGTCTCTGAAGTAAAGGCTGGACTACAATAGAGCTGTTTGGAGCAGTTTGTGAGCAGTGTTTTCTGTTGGAGATGGTAAGTCCCTTTGGGGTGGACTTTGGGCTTTTTCATTTTGTAAACCTCTAACATGCACAAAAAAGATATATAACACAATAAAGGAAAAACACAATATGAGCACTTTAAAGGTTTTCTGACACTTCCTCTATAAATTCTAACTAGCAGACTATTTTATTCTATAATAATTCCTACTTTTATTGTCTTTATTGCATATTGCCTGCCACGATTTGCATTATATATTAGGGAAAGGTTTGTTTTTTGGGGAGTTAGAAGGCATTATAAATCAACCCCTCTGATTATGACTCCACTGTAAAAGATAGAGGATCTACTGAGTTCTGTACAAAATGCTTTCTAAAGTAATTTGAAGCTACTATGAGGCTTTGGCAAAATCACATGTGTACTATCTGTTGTTTGTGGCATAGGGTTATGAAAGGTAAAGCTCTTTTGGTGTTACGCCAATGCAAAGCCCTCAAAGATTGTTTTTTATTAACATTGTGTGCACTTGATATGGCTTTGCTGTACAAAGACTGACAACATCTTGTAATGTAGTAAAGAACAGCTTATATAATAGCTTCCATCATTTCCTCCAAGGCCAGCAAAGTCCAGATGGTTTTCAATTTGTCGAAAGCACACATCTGCGCTTCAAGGCTCCAGTTTAACTTTACATGAAAGCTTCTTGCAAATATACTTTTTGCAGGCGATTTACGATTTACAGAGCTTGCAATGATTCCATTTATATAAGTTGATCTTTGTCATGAAATGTTGCTGTTATAAATGCCTGTGATGAAGTTGAGCCACACATACAAAGCCAAGTGTGATCACTGCGAAGAGGCTTTTTCAAATAGTTTTCTCCTCTGGTTTTTTTTTCATTTGTCCATTTGTCCAACCATTTAGTTTTTTGAATGGCTTTATAGCCTCACAATGTCTCTGTAGGGTTTTCACATTTGGTTGGATTCTTATATCCTTTGCTTCACGTCTGCTGCGCTCACCCACTTTCTCCTCAGGGATCAATACAGTTCATTTTGTATCTTATCTAAGATCTGAGCGAGTATCAGCCGTGCTGTGAGTGCTGTGTATTTAAGTGCAGTGAATCGATTTCGGGCTAAGTGCCGGCTGATTTGGATTGTGAAGTCGTGTTGGACAGATCAAACAAGCAGAACCTGTTTCCTCCAGTGCCAAACTATTAGGAGTTTAAGATTTGGACTGCCGCCATTAAATTAAAAGCTGACCAAAGTGCTTTTCTGACTCTGTTTAACTTTGTGAACTTGAAGAGGATTTCATTGTTTCATTGTTACAGCTGCAGTATTTAGCTGTGAAGTATCAGCTAAATGCACATTTAAGGATGTAAATGAAACACTTCTCAGGTGGAAACTCACACAATGTCAGTGAAGCCAGATAGCCCAAAGAGGGTCAGACGAAGTTGAACATGCTTCGTAATACAGGCCTAGTCTCGCATTGCCAGACCAAGGTCTGGTCCCTCCACACATACACTCCTGGATAGGAGAAAGAAAAAAAACGCTCTGGGTTGTTTGCATTTCTTTAAACCAATCACTATTGTCTTGGGCGGCGCTAAGCTCCGGTCGCAACGACGGTGGCTCTGCTAAATAGTCTCGGAGAGGAACTTGTTTTGGTGGAACATTTGCAACCCTGCAAAAGAAAACGTCACATCCAATATTAAATGTAGTTAACTGTTGACACAAAACAGTAACATAAGCTATTTAAATTAGCTGGATACATGATTAAACCTCATTAGCTCTTACCAGTGTGTCGCCGTGTGTACTTCGTCCACAGCAATCCCACCAATCGGTACCAAAACGTCCCAGTTGTCATAAACATGTTCTTCGTAAATCTTTACAATCATTCCCTGAAAGAACCAAGCAGGACTGCCTTGTTGCATGATCCAAATTTCCTTCAAAATTTGTAATTTTTAGCTTGCTAGCTCAGAGGTTCTGGTTGTTGTTTTCTGAAGCGACCAGAGTTTAGAACAGCAACACAAGAAAAGCAGAAGGTGAGGGACATCCGGCGAAACTGAACAGCCGTCAATCCAGACCAAATAGGCCCCAACTTAAACAACAAAGTAGGTAATATGCATAGACATATATAAAATGGACCAACAAATTCCATTGCTCTGGACGGAGACCAGTGAAGGATATTAGAAGCACTTTTCCGGTGATGGCTGAGCGTTTCTGTGCAGCCTCCAACTGAGAGAGACGAGAGCAACCTGTCTGAAAGTTGGAAGTCTTCTGGTAGCTGTGCCAAGAGACATCTCAATCATTCCCAATCTTGTCTCAATTCACAATAATAATAAAAAACGTGTTTGCTTGATAAATTACTAAGAATATTTAGATCATTCAAATAGTTGATAACATTTTTGTCTATTGACCAATCAATCCGTTGACTAGTCATTAAGTTGAAAAGCCTCTGGTTTTATGCTGCTAAGTCAATAGCTAGGTTTCTATCCAAATGTATCGCACATTTTAAACCGAATTTTGAGGAAATCTGCAAAATAAAATGCGAATGATGTCTTTTCTCCATTCACAACTGTTATGTGATTGATTAGGAGTTGGTTTATCGAGATAAGCAGTAGGTGGCTACAAATCTTGGGTCAAAAAACCATTATACCGCTGCAGAAAACCTCCTCCGCAGCGCTGTAGAGGAGGGTCTGGCCATGCGAGACTAAATTCTCTAGAAAACATTGCATGTGTTTCATGCATGTCTACATGTATTGGCTAAATCTGTTTGTTATTGCACATTTTGTCACATTTTGCTTTTCAGTACAGGAACTTTTACGCCAGGCCGTTTGCAATATTTCAGGACTTTTACGAAATGACGGCGTTTCCACTCTTTTTTAATGCGCAAATTGAATATGTGCATAAAAACAAATGGATGGAAACACACCTACTGTGTCCTTGGGCGAAGCCCCACACTGGTGAGATATGTATCCAGGAGGATGATAACAAATACTGTAAGTGGCACAATGTAAGTCACCACAATGCATCAAATTTAATTTAATGTCCCTTTTTGTTGTTGCCGTACACTGTTATTAGATGCTGCCGGTCCTCATCGAGCATGGCTGAGGGGTCTTGTTCTTTACAGAAACTCTGCCTGTCATATGAATTATCTGGCCCTCACTCTCCTGAATAATAGATAGCTAAACTCAGTGATTAGAGCAGATTGCCGTACAATTGCCCGCGTCAATCAACCGGAGAGCTATTGACTGTCCTAGATTCACAAATTCTCCCTCGAGTGTCTCTCCTGGGATGGAGGGCGCTACTCGTCTCCTACTGCTTCTGTTTTAAGAGGTTTATAGGCTGAGAAGTAACAAGAATTCATCGAGAGTGAAACTATTTTCAGAGCTTTTCAAGTCGAGTGGTGTGATGATGATAAGTGGAGGTTATTTTTGGTATGGAATTAACAAGGTTGCTGTGTTGTTTTTGTCTGCCAGAGGGAGAGAGAAGTAGGAACAGAGACAAAGTCATTTCAGGTAAACCTTATACAGCAGAAGTTTCTTTCTACAGGATGACACCTCCGACTTAAATCTGCAGAATATGTTGGCTGTAGCTCATAAAGTTATTTTTTAATGATTAACAATTAGTCTTACCAGACACAAACTACAAAACTACTGTTGTGAATATTTCTCCTGTGAAACAAAAGGATCCTTATTCATCTTATCACTCTGCATGTTAGATTTAGACTCATGACAGTGAGTGATGAATAAATCACATTAATCCTGCATCCCATTTCATTTCATCCTTCTCTTTTCTGTCCAATGTTGCCGTCACTATACAAAACTTAAAATGCAGAAATTAAGAGTCTGCATAAAGCATGTCTTTTTTTAAAAGCGTACAAGATTTTCTTTCAACATTTTTGTCGATGGTTTCAATGTTTTTGTCTCTTTTTTTTTTGGTCACGGAAGGCTTGTATCATGTGGACTAGAGTGTGGATACCCGACCCGAGCCCGACGGGTCGGGCTGGGTTCGGACAGATATTTAGAAATGATGTTCGGGCTCGGTCACATCTGCGCGATAAGGCATTGAACATTTTAAATTTCAAAAAGCTTATTATGTAGGTGCGCGCCTGTGTTAACGTGTGCTTGTTGCCCCGTGTGCGCTGATGCGCTCATCTGTTGACATTTCCGAATGCCTTCCTACAGTTGCTTAATAAAAGCGGGCTTTCCACACAAACAAACGTACATGTGTCATTAGTATGAGAACAATTTTTTATTTGAACTGTGTCGGGCTCAGGTCGGGTTCGGTTACTGCTCTGTCGGACACGGGCCGGGCTCGGACAGAAAACTGCGGCCCGATCAGCACTCTAATGTTTCAGTTTTGTTGTCATTACTTAGAATTCCTCATGGGGGAGACAGAAACTACACACTACACTGTCAGCTTTCATCAGAGGAGGCAGATGAGGGAAACAAGAAATATAAACAGAAACTATCAAAATGAAACTCAGTCATTAAGTTGTTTCTTGTAGATCAGTAGTTTAATTTCAAAGAAATATAGACACGTTATGATCCATTTCTGTTCATAAAGGGGCACACACACCTCGTGTAAACCGCGAAGCTAATCAACAGAGAGCTCCGCAGGTATGTTCTGCAGCCCACCTGGAGCCCCTCCTTCTGCTAATCACAGCCTTGCTCTCTGTATACATTTCAAAGGGAGTATATCATGATTGAGAGCTGGGCGTGGTGAATCGTAGAACGTAGAATTAAACATTGATGAGGGAGTCGTTAATATTTCAGATGCAGCGTAGAGATCTGTTGGTGAGCAAGAGTTCAAAGAGCGACATGAAGGCTTGTTAGACAGGACGCACTGATGAAGCTGAACTCATTTCTCAGAAACTGCAGAATCTTGGGTTTATGAAATATGCACTTTCAGAAGCAAACAATTGAATGAATGAATGCTTTATTTCGACCATGTAAGAAATAACACAATAAAAACTAAGACAATATTAATTTAACATGTCTGGAAAAAAAAATAGGAAGAAGCACAAGCTTATTTGATCCTACCCCTTCTCCACTACTATATAATGATCATCAATGGCTTCATATTTATATCCTATATCTTTAACACATTCTTTACAATTTCCTACATATGTATATTTACACACCACAAACAAAGAAAACATGTTTAAATATGTATATATTCACCATAGAAAAAATAAATAATGTAAGTAAACAAATAAATAATCTGTGACAACACTGGTTAAAAAATTTTTTTAATATTTTTTAACACCAATTCAAAGCCTAGCGGACATTTTTCATCCTCCTCACTCTTTGTGCGGAACGGATAAACTGTAAAGACAATTTTCAAAAGGGGATTTAACGTGTGTAATGGTTTTTAATAATGTGCACGACACTGGTTAACCTAACCATAAACGGCCGATGCGACTATAGAGAGCTGAAGTCACGCCCTTCTACTTCCGGTTATCTTTTAAAAAAAAATGAACGGGAGTCAATGGAGAGATTTGAATAGAGCCATGAATTACACATGATGTTCATCAGCTTAATAGATAATTTCGCAAGTCAAGAAAGTCTCAGTTTATTGTTAAACTGTTGAAGTATAAGACAATGAAAATACATAATTAGAAAGACTGTCACACTTCAAAGTCGCATGGTTGACGTCTCACTGAAGCTATGATGTCTGTGTGTATCGTACCGGGGATGTAACGTTACTCAAATGAGCAGAGGATCTTGCTTGTTCTTTTGCTTATCTGCTGAAAACACTTCACTGGATAAAACACATCAGGTAAGATAACATTACATGTGTTGTGGAACAGAGCTAAGCTAGCTAGCTAGCGAGCAAGTTGAGCATCAAGCTAGGTGACGAGAGATGTAGTTCACTGAGCGGTTTCACACTAAACTAAGTGGTCATATGACAAACCTACGGCTAACTGAGACTTTCTTCGGTTGAAAAAATTATCTTTTAAAGTGACAAACATCATATTTGTAATCCATGGCTCAATTCAAACGGGATCAAAAAATAATTTTCCTCTTCCCGTTCACTACCGTTCATATTTTTTTCCAAACTAAGGTCCCTTGAGGTCCACCGGAAGGGGAGGGACATCGCCTCTCTATATCCAACCCACAGGAGGGTTTAATAAATTAGCGCCCCTAGTGGTGGCAGGTACCACGTCAGTATAGTTTAAACCAGAGAACGTAAACAAAGTTGTGAAAAGGTCACATTTTTGTTAGCTTTTTGCACCAAACCTACTTACTTTTTGTGGAACCGATAGTCTTAAAGCGTAACTCTCGCCAAAATGCAACCTAGGGGCTTTTTGTGAATGTACCCGAGTCAAACTTTCGTTTAAAAGCATAATTAGAATGGAAACGCCACTTTTAAGATTTACCGTATTCTCGTTTAGAATGGGAGTGCTTGGGGTACTACTATGATTGCATCATATTATATCATATCATATTTTTAAAACACTAAGAAGGATCGACACAACATGATACTTTGCTCCAAGTATCACCAGGGGCTCTACACATGAACTCAGCATTGAGAACATTGTTTGTGTTCACAGAGTTTACTTCCATAAAGTCAATAAGTAAAATTTATTTCTAGAGCACATTTAAACACAGCTTAAGCTGACCAAAATGCTGTAGAAAAAGCACTAAGGTGCTGTATTAACCCTTGTTTTGTCCTTCGGACCCGGAGGACAACACAAGTTAAATATAGTGATTTTGATACGATCATAGTAGTGCCCCTAGCTCTCCCATTCAAAAGGACATTTGACCTAAAACGAGAATACATTTACTATTATAAAAAAAAAAGTTACGTACTAAAGCTTTAAATTTAGAAAAACATTGTGGTTTGGACTTCCGGTTACGTACGTGGCTTAGAACCTGACGGAGCTCTGTTTCTTCCATAAAGTAAAAAAAAAACAACTTGCTGTTTACTTTCAACCCCGGTCTCCAGGGTGAAAGTTCTGTGTTAGTTTGACCCAACCACCACCCCGACCCCAACCTCCATCTTTACCAGGACATTTGGCGCTCTAATACGTCCTCACCTTACTTCCTTCTTTGCTCCCGTTGTAACTACTACGGCCACTATATGGCGGCGCCACTAGAAACTTAGATATAGGTCAGAATTGCTGCTTGAACAAACAACTTATGTGGACATTTTTCGGGGGAGGACAGTCAGTCTCAAAATGTAATGGGTTCTTCCTTGGTCCATGCTACACGCTTCCACCAAGTTTCATGAAAATCGGGCAAGTAGTTTTACTGTAATCTTGCTGACAGTCAAACAAACAGATACAGTATTATATTATTTCTTGCTCATAGAGTACAACATACATAGTTGCAAATATGTGCATAAAAACTAGCAGAAACAAGATTAGCAAACAGCAAATAAAGCATATCAGACGTCATCATGGTGTGTGAGTATGTACCTCAGAGCCTCTATTTGGCCGCTATGCTTCCCATCATCAGCATGATCCCTTCACAGGATTTAATGCAGGATTTGCTGTTTATCCCCCTCGTATATACAGAATAATTGACTTTGCCGGCTGACACTGAATATTAATGTGAACTCCAGATGCCCCAAGTCTGTGATAAAGGCCATGAACTCTGAATGCTCAAACCTCATCATCCATCTGTACTGAAATGACATTATCATCCAAGCCTGGCATTTAAAGAAAAAGATCTGCTCTCAAATCAAAAATAATAAGCAGGGAATAGGAGTGAGACAAAGAAATGAGGTTGCTTCATACAATTCTAAACATAAACCGGTGAGAGTGAATTCTGTAGAAGTATTTTTCATCTTAAAATTCAACAGGACTGTCTCCTGCTTTCTGTGGCTTGTTACAATGGATGCTGTCATCCCTGTCAATCTGTCATCCTCTCTACAAGCTTTCTTTTTTTAATTGGCACTTCGCTGAGCCATGCCTCTTTGTGACCGTTGCTAGCAGTCCAACTTTCTGATCTGCTGCACGTATTCAGTTTACAACAGCAGTGGCCAAATTGTGTTCACCTGCATATTGCCAGTTTATAAAGATCTAGTCTATATCTTCGACGTTCCACTTTTGGGATTGCTCCGTTAGATCCGGTGGATTTCTGAGGACTATGGTTAACTGCTCCTCAGATCTCTGCAGGGTAAATCCAGACAGCTAGCTAGACTATCTGTCCAATCTGAGTTTTCTGTTGCACGACTAAAACTACTTTTGAACGTACACACTCCACCCAAACAAGTTCCTTCCCGAGGCTATTTTGCAGCGGAAGAATGCTGTTCCTGCTTTGTGTCACTTTAAGTCTTTTCAGACAGACAGCTGCTGTCTCATTTTGCCACTTCAACTCTTCTGACAGAAACTCGTCGCTGCCTTTGTTCCTCCCCACAGATCCTCTTTCGTTCTGCTTTTTCCTCAGTCAGTCCTCCCTGACTAACAAACCTCATTATACACATTCTGCTGACTGCAGACCCACACAGTCGCAGGGACATGGTTTAATGTTTGTTTTTTCCCTACCCCTGTTGGTCCATTCTACCGCTTCTCTTTTGTCCTCACTGACCCATTTAAGCACTTTCAGGTACAGCCGCGGCCCAGCGAGACTCGACGATGGGGCTCCGGGGCTTGTTGCATAGCAACAAGCAGCAAGCCTGCTTGTGTGGTGGTGGTGGATGTGGTTTTACGTAACACTGTGTTTGACGGTTGAATGTAGGGCACTCAGTCTCCGGGGGGTGGGGGGGGGGGGTGTAGAGACGTTTGTGTCAGTGACCATGACCCACCCAACCCTGCATGGAGTAAACAGAAAGGGCACCCAGCGTGAATACCTGACAACAGATTAATCTCTCTCTGCATATGAGTTTGAGTGGGTGGTGTGATCAAGTGTTTGATCTAGGTGAGTGGGGTTTCATCGTCGAGACATTAAAAATGTATTTTTTCCGAGTGCAGTTTGTTAAAATAAAGAAATCACCGTTTATGGTGACAGCAGGCAGCGGTAGGCTTGGGAGAATACAAATCTCTTCAAATAGGTATATATAACTATATATGACAACTCAAGTCCGCACCTATAAGCGTCCTTTTTATCATGGGGGTGTTTTTGCTGCCGTGCAGCACACCTGGAAGCTTTTCTGACACTTGCTGCTGATGCTGTTCACATCCATTTAAAAAAAAGCCTCCACCTGTAGGCTCTGAGGCTGAGTTCATCCAGGGAAGACATTGTTATTGTCACTTCCCGCTACCTGCTGTGGGGAGTGATGATGTCAAATATAAATAGAGACCATCTTGCGACCAGCAATCGGATCACAGGCGTAAACCATGGATGTATAATAAGAATTGCATCGAGGCGGAGCCCCATTCATCCTATGAGAGTTGCTCCGAGGCGCATGAAGCCATCATGGAGCCAAAAATGCTTCCGCACTGTGGAACCCATAGGGCAGGCGCACTAGAGACCTCTGCCAGCCGAGCCGGCTACTTCCTGTTTAGCACTCCGCTGACTTGAATGGAGATATGATGTAATCGTGCTGCTCTTTTGGACTTTCCAAATGTTATCGGATCTGAATGGATCAAATTCTGATAGTAAAACGAGTCACCTTGTGGGGGTTGTGACGCTCAAAAGAAAAATTTATCCACTGATTTACAGACTTATTTCGCCATGTAGATCTATGGGAAACGGGCCGGAAGTTGTAATTTCACTGTTTGGCCGCAGCCCAGTGCTCTTCCTTGGGCCTGGTGTAAAGTGTGTGTGTGTGTGTGTGTGTGTGTGTGTGTGTGTGTGTGTGTGTGTGTGTGTGTGTGTGTGTGTGTGTGGGGGAGGGCAATGGCTCCTTCCCTACTTCCTACTCCCCTACTCCCCCCCCCACTGCTCTGACCACACCTATCCTCAAACTCCGCTTTCATTTTGATCGCAACTACACACCTGTGAAGTTTTGTGACTGCATCTTGCACGGTTGTGACGCTAACACCTGGCAAAGTACGTAAAACCTCTCTCTCACACACATACACACACACACACACAGTAAAAACAATCCCAGCGCTGTGGTCACGGCTGGTAAACACTGCATACGTTAGTTGTTTCTAGCTTTCAATTGTCGGCGTGTTCTGGGTGCAAAAGACAAAACTTTCAATCTTTGAATATCTGTATGCCAGTCAGTTGTGTTTCCTGTGCTTTTGCTTTTTGCATATTCAAGGTTATGTGTTTGTTCGTATTCATGAGTTGTGTGTTTGCTTCTAAGTGCTGGTTTGTGTGGCATATTAACATGCTTTTTATTATGCATGTGCTTATCTGTGACAGCGTGTGCTGCTGTCTAGTTATGCATGTGTTGTGTGTTGTGTATTGTTTTCAGTGTGTGTGTGTGTGTGTGTGTGTGTGTGTGTGTGTGTGTGTGTGTGTGTGTGTGTGTGTGTGTCCTCCGCCTGTTGGCCCAGCTGGCCGTCGACTCTTCACGGTCAACTGAGGAGCATCACCGAGGAGGCGGTTGCCATGGCAAAAGTGACGTGTGATTCATATTCAAACGGCTTCAGAAATTGTTAGTTTGACTTGAGTATTTTTTTTCATAGTTTTCACCAACACATGCAGCTCTGATCTCAACTAAATCAAAACTGTCACGCTGTCAATACATTTGTTCCAGCATCATTTCAATCAGTAAGTGAACCGACTTTTGATGGCTTCCTGATAACTAACTTCCTCCTAAACTAAAAGCAAAAATAAAATCTGTTCATTTTTTATTTCTTGTCAGTTTTAATGAGGATACAGAGGTTTGGGTGAATGAAGACTTTTTGTAGCTGTGACAAAAAATGCTCGTCTCTGGACTCTCTGCTTTATTTGTTCCAGACAACAGGCTCTCGAGCTCTGAGGTAATAAATCTGAGCTCAGCTGCGATGCCACAGGCGCTCTGCTGTGTTCGTGTGTGACAGAGGGGGAGAAAATAGAGGAGTGTGTTGGGGAAACAATGTTTTACATTACAACAACACAATTATATGAGCCGTGGCAGCAGCAGCAGCAGCAGCTCGTTGAGGCTGTTACCAGAAAACAAAATGGTTGGATGCATGAACAAAATTGATTTGTTATTCTTAAGTCCTTGCCACTAGGGATTACAAATGTAGTGTTTGTCCTGAGAGTGGCACCAGAGGAAAGCTTGTATTGTTACTTTTATTTTAGGACATCTCAGACTTATTTACTTGTAGTGCAAGACTACACAAGCATGTACGATATTAGTGTTCACACACTGGACCTTTTATATACATGGGGGGGGGGGGGGTTAAAAAGTATATCCACTAGTTTACGCTGAAAGCCACTGTCCAAACGTCCTTATTTTACGAGTTTGGAGTGAGAACGGGTTGGGTTGTGGCTAGAAGGGCTCCAGCTTGCGCCGGAAATTATGCAGAGCTCTCACAAAATTTTAAATAATAAAAATGTAATTTTAATACTTTCACCAAGGAAATGCGTGTTCGTTCCTCGGAAGGGTTTTATTGCAAACCATGATATTTTTCCTAAACTTAACTGTCTGCGCTACTTTTTCTCGGCTAAACGCCTTAGCTGTATCCCTTCTAGCCACAGGTTCTGTGTGAGGTTTCTGCCTGTTTAAAGGAATTATTGGGTCTCTGTAAATTATAGAGTGTGGTCTAGACCTACTCTATCTGTAAAGTGTCCTGAGATAACTTCTGTTAAGATTTGACACTATAAATAAAATTGAGTATTGCTACAGTATGTTTCTCTTTCGAACCGTCTGCCGTTGTTGTTGTTGTCGGCCATATCCGAACTTCAAAGATGACTTATTAGTAAAAACAAATGTCAAAACATAGTTTTAAATGTTTTGTCATTTCTCATAAAAACCTTGTGAAGCCTACTGTGAGTCTCTCTTTCCTCTAGTGCCGGTTGTTCAGATCCACTGAGAATCTGTTGGGTTTTTCAACCAGCTGGCCAGCAGGAAAAAGCCATTAGAAAAATGGAGTGTTTGGCAGTGTTGCGTTCGTGGTCAGTCGGGTCAGAGACATCTGGGAACAGAAATGAGCTGAACACACGAAGAGCTCAGCATCAACTTTATCCTCTGAACCCCTGAGAGCCAAAGCTGCCTGGATAATAAAGTCCATTAGACCTGTCAGGTTGTTTCAGTACTCCTCTTACTCCATAACTGACAGCATATTATTATTATTATTGTGCAGGGATGTTGTTGAGGATAAACAGCAGCATCAAACTAAAGAATAATTATTTCTGAACTTTGCATGTAAATGATTGCTAAAGGTCGGATTGTTCCTGTTGAATTTTAATCAAAAGCTATTGTTTTGGATAAAAAAAATAAAGATCACTCCTTTTTAATTAATTTTCATTACAGCTGCTTATTATTCCACGTAGCCTTGGGTTTACCTTATTATCTCTATTTTCTTCCATATTTGACGGTAAATCTCTAAAGATCCTAATTGGCTAGACATATTCTAGATGTCTCTGCATAATTCTTTACTGATTTCCCATTAGATTTAAAACGTTTGGGATCTAAATCAGAGTTTAAATAAGTTTTGTTTGTTCCAACAGTGTTTGTTTGCATGAGATTGAAGGGTTTCATTTTCTCACAACTCCAGTCTGTGATTAGGTGCATTTCCGCTCACAATGTCACACAACAAAATATCTCAAACATGTTTTTTCTGCTTGGTTGATGCAGAAAACTTGGCAAAACTTGAAAGAGAGAAGATGCTGATAGAAACATCCTGACATTTCTACTTGTCCTGATGTCCAAAAACATTCATGTCAGCCCCGTCAGTTCGTTACAGGCCTCAGCTTCACGATACAAAACGAAAGATAAAGACTTTGTTACA
Organism: Zingel zingel; assembly: GCA_023566125.1. Taxonomy (NCBI): domain Eukaryota; kingdom Metazoa; phylum Chordata; class Actinopteri; order Perciformes; family Percidae; genus Zingel; species Zingel zingel. Next base: position 3,779,402 of record CM042324.1, on the reverse strand, counting down.
CTCAAGTCCACACATGGGCACCTGTTGCATGTTTCCCACCACAGTGGCTGATAAAAACACTGGTCTTTAAATTGCATTAATCGCATGCTGCCATTTATTAATTTATTTTCACTTCACTCAGCTTCGCGTCGTTCCTAACAGGCTACTATTTTGACCCTTTGCCGCACTTTGCCATGCTTCCTCGTAACACATCCTGCTGCTGCAGGCTGCAGGCATGATGGAGAAAGACAGCAGCAACACAACTCTGAATGGCGCTTTTCATTTTCCAAAACTCCCGGACGGGTCGAAAGCCATATGCACATTGTGCAAAGCCAAATTAAAATATCACCGAAGCACGTCAAGCTGGAGCTACCACCTACGAGCTAATTAACGTGACTCAGATTGATGCTAGCGGGCTCAGGCAAATCACTATTTTGGAGAGTGCTACTCGCCGACCTGCGGATGAAACCAAATCCAAAAAAATGACTACAGCTCTTGCAAAATGGGTGGCAACTAACTGCAGACCTGTCAGCATCGTAGAAGACTCTGGTCTTAAAGACGTACTACGTTTGGCATGTTCTGACCCGTCTTATACATTGTCGTCAAAGCTGCAAAGTGATGCAAGGTGATCACTGGACGCAAGTGAGTAATCAAAATTATTTAGGAGTTACTGCACACTACATTCACTCTAGATTCAAATGGGTGACTAGATTCACACATTTTTCTTTTGTTTACAGTAAATATTTGATTCCCAATCAAGATATACTGGTAAGAATTGCTTTCCATTGTTAATATGTACTTAAAAACAGTTCTGAAATGCAAAATAATAGAATTTTAATCATGTGATAAAACATGCAATTAATCGCGATTAAATATAGAAAAAAAAATTAGAGTTGTCTGTAACGCAGCATAATTGCAGCAAAGCTCCACCAGACGTCAACCTGAGTCAAGATCTATTCAAAGGAGTGCAAACACCTGTGTTTAGGGCTGGGTACCGAATTCCATACTTTTTAGTCACCAACCAAATTGCCTCTTTAGTATTTATTATTGAAAAATGCCTCATTCAGTACCAAACTTCTATACCTAAGGAGTAAATCTCATCAGCGTCAGTGAGCCAATAAGCACGCAGCATGCTTCTACCAAGCTCTTATAATGTCTGCGATTGGCTGTCTAACATATCTAACACGTTATACGTGGTAGAGGCATGCAGGAAAAACTATGTTACACAGAGACAGGGCTCACGTAGTAGGAGCTGAAAAATAAAAATATTTTCGCCGTAAAAATTTTTTATGAAATTTCTTTGTTTTATCGGAATAAGTTTAGGAACCGTATTGGTATCGGTACCAGAGGGGGTGCAGGGCAATATATCAATCTGGCGTATTTAACAATAAGTCCTCCAAACCATACGTCGATATAGGTCGTTCATTCCCTACCTACCTACCCTCTAATACGACCCACAGTTTCACGAAAAGTTTTAAAAATGTCGTTTTTAAAATGTCGTTAACAGTATGAAACGGTCGCAGTTTGGTTAGGTTTGGCACAAAAACTACTTGGTTATGTTTAGACAAAGATGGTGGTTTGGGTTAAAATCAGACGTTACTTCACTTCTAGTTACGCATGTGATGCAGAACGTATTTTAGTTTGTTCTGTAAAGTAAAAACATAATTCTCACCGTTTTCTTTTATTTTCAAACGAGACATGAACCCTGGTCTCCTGGGTGAAAGTCCTGTGTTTGTTTGTATGGCCCCCTTATTTGTTTTAGCCTTTGAACACATTTTTGACACCCTTATATACTCCAAAACTCCAAAAAGTTGGAGCAAAAACCATAACCTTTGAGCATTGTGAGACTATACAGCGATTTGGTCCATGCGAGTTTAATAAGCACACCCTAATGCATGCAAGGCCTTAATTTGGACATAGTTGTTACGATCTTCGCGAAAATTGGTCCAAACATTCCTCTCATCATTACCAACATACTGGAAGTTGGCCATTTTTAATTGCATGTTCTTAAGTTATTGCTGTTTTGTAGTTTTAACATAATTTTTTTGATTTGGTTGGGGGACCTGCCTCGTAATGTGAAAATGTGGCGCTCTTATACTTCGTCACCTTACTTACGTAATTGCTGCTGGAACAAACGACTAATGTGGGCGTTTTTTGGGGGAGGACAGTCTGGTATTCATGTGTTGTGTAAAATCATGTTTATCTGGGAAGATGTATGAATCTTTGTTGAAGATATATCCAGGATGAGGTTGTGACTCCCGTTTCTTCTCAGTCCGTCTCCTCTGCAGAATAATTCCCTCAACATGCACTCTATAGTCACACACAAACATGCACTCTATAGTCACAGACACACACACACACACACACACACACACACACACACACACACACACACACACACACACACTAACAGCCAACATGCCACTGGTCGCCATGGCAACTCCATTCTCCACATCTCTGCCTCTCCCGTTGTTCCCTCCTCTTCCTCCTCCTCCTTCACGTCCATCAGAAAATCCATATGAGGGAGGGAAACGAGAGAAACACAATCATTTGTGCCTGTCACCGTCGTGATGGCCGGACGCTCCGCGTCGTTCAGTTTGATTTATTGATTTATTCATCTGTGATGTCTCTATTTGAAGAGATGAGAGAGTGGGAGGAAATTTAATGCTGCTATCTGCAACTTTTACCACATTAAAATGGCAATGAATCAAATGTATGGGACACTGACTACGTCTACATGCACATAATATTCCAGTTTTTGCCCTTATTCCAAAAAAGACGATATTCCAACTGAGCCGTTTGCATGGCTAATGAAAGAGAATATTGCCGTTACCATGCAGCCGTGCAAAATATGATTTTTTTCTAAGTTTACCAGCAGTGGAAAATTTTTCATGGGTGCAACCCACATACTCATCGCTGCTGCTCATTCCACAAATGCATGTTCCTTACAAATGGGGCACCATTTGAAAGGGAACTAAACAGGCTTTCCAACGGTATAAGATTTATTGCCAAAAAGCATTGTTACCACAGAGAAATAATCTACCAAACACAAATTTTATATTCGGAAAAGTCCTTATTCTGAATATCCAAACAGAATATGCTGTTTACATGACCTGTACCAAATTCGGAACATTGTCATATTTGAAATAATAGTGGAGTATTGGTGTGCATATAAACTTACTCATTGTAAGTCTGTATAATAAATTAAAAAATTTGGTTTGTATGAAATTGACTTTAAAATTGATTTCTGTGGCTGTTTATGCTTTCCTGTGGGCGTAGCCAGCGAGGAGGTTGTTTTAAAAGCGTGTAGAGCAATAATTCTCAAAGTTAAAAAAGGTGAATAATTTATTTTCACTATAATTGAATCCGTAGGTAACACAATGAATGAATGTATGACTAGTTTGTTCATGGGTTTTAATACATTTTCCATAATAAAACATTAAAAACAAAAATCAGACCCTGTTACAAAATCTTTTTAAATGGGGTCCGTGGTTTAATTTGTGTCAGTTTAGGGGTCTTTGACAAGAAACCGTTTGAGAGCCAATGGTGTAGAGAACCTACGGTGGTCTTAAGAGAACATAAAAACCCTTAAAAGGGGCTGATGTAGCTGTCATTGATCTGGCTTGTACCCATGTGCAGAAATGCGAGGAGAGACACAAAGAGAGCTTACAAAACACGTAAGCTGGTAATGTCCAAATAAAAGAAAAACCAAGGAACACGGAAGGAACGGGGAAATAAAAGAACACGAAAATATGGCTTACACTGGAAGGAAACACACAAGACTCACAACGGATTGCGATAAACCAACCACAGACACAGAAAGCACACAGACTTATGCTACGTTCCAGACACAGTTTTTAGCCCGTAAGTTACGACTTCAAGTCACGACTCACGACTTGGTAGCGTTCCAGGCAAAGTCACGACAAATCCTTCTACGACCTAACGTTGACGTTAGCTAACACTAGCTCATACTAGCAATTTCTAGTCAGCGACATATTTTGGGCTTCATTTAATGTAGCAGTACACAATCATATGTGTATTGTTTTGATTACAATGTGCGGAATTACTTTACGTTGCCTATTTATGTCTATTTATTTCTATTTCTCTCTGTTAATCACTGGCGTCTGTACAGCATCAACAGGGGTCGCCATTGTTGTTTATGTGTGTGTAACGTCAAAAACTGTAACTGGGAGTACAACGATCTGGTACAAGTTCACAAGTAGTAGGTTACGGGTTTGACTGCCGTTCCAGGGTACTTTCACGGGTAGAAGGTTGTGAAAACATGGGTTACAGGTTGCCTGGAACGCGTTCTAAATACACAAGTAAACAAGGGTGAAACAAGGAACAGGTGACACAATGGCTCAGGAACAGGTGAAACACACCAGGGCCGGACAGACAATCACAAAGGCGGGGAAAACCAAAAAGACAGGAAGTAAAACAAGACATAACATGGGAGAAACAGGGAGACTACAAAACAAAAACAAAACAACCCATGAAACAAACACAAGGAAAAACACAGAAGACAGAAAACATGAGAAATTAAACAAGAAACCAGAACAAATAAACACAGTAAAACAGGAAAAATCAAAATCAAAAACAACAGAAAACCCACAATCGTGACAGTAGCCTTACTAACATGACTGAGTACAGCACAATGCCTGAAGAGGTCGACATTTGGATTGAGTTAACCCTCTGACGTCTAAGAACATCTTCACACATCTTCCTAAATTCACCTTTTTAGGGTATTTGCATAAAACTGATCCCCATAACATCAAATTGTTCAGAACAAACTCAGTTTTCCGTATAGTGACGCCCACATTTTTTCTAGAGCAATGTGTAAAGAGATAATTTGGCATTTTCCTGAAACGTTGATGTTGGTTTTTTGAAATTCCTCAAATCTCTTTTAAAAACAAATCTTAATTTATGATGTGTTGTACCAATTGTTTTGGTCCTTGACATGAGTCTACCAAAGTCTTTAGGTTCACAAAGTAACGTAATATATTATTGAAATAGTAGATACATGTCTGAAATGAAATTTTGTAATATCGCTTTTTCAGTAGGAGTGTTGTCAAACATCGTTTGGACGCGCCAGTGCGTCTTTCGTCTTCAGAGGGCTAAATTCAACATTCAACATTCTCTCACTGAGGTTTCCTTCATTCACAACATGTTTCTGAGGTTTTCTCTTTGCCTGGCCGTTTTCTGTCAAATGGCCTTTTGAATGGGAGAGCTAGGGCCACTACTATGATCACATCAAAATCACTATTTTTAAAACACTAAGAAGGCTCGACCCAACATGAGACTTTGCTCCAAGTATCACCAGGGGCTCTACACCTTAACTCCACCGGTGACCAAGATATATACTATAACCAGGGGCTCAACACCTTAACTCCACCGGTGACCAAGATATATACTATAACCAGGGGCTCTACACCTTAACTCCACCGGTGACCAAGATATATACTATAACCAGGGGCTCTACACCTTAAGGAAAGCATTGACAACATTGTTTGTGTTCACAGAGTGTACGAAAAAGAAAGGTTGAACAACTCACTTTAGCTGTTTTTCCCCTCGCCGCCGTCTTGCCAGTCAAAAATAGTCGATCTCTGAATGCAACGTAACAGGGAGGAGAGTAAAGATGGAAAGCTCCTAAAGCTTAGTTCCATATAAATGCACGGATAATTCATTGTTCATTCGCATTCAGAGATCGACTCTTTACAGCGTAAACAACAACTGCTAAAGTGAGTTGTTAAAACCTTTTTAGTAAACTCTGTGAACACAAACAATGTTGTCAGTGCTTTCGTTAAGGTGTAGAGCCCCTGGTTATAGTATATATCTTGGTCACCGGTGGAGTTAAGGTGTAGAGCCCCTGGTTATAGTATATATCTTGGTCACCGGTGGAGTTAAGGTGTAGAGCCCCTGGTTATAGTATATATCTTGGTCACCGGTGGAGTTAAGGTGTAGAGCCCCTGGTTATAGTATATATCTTGGTCACCGGTGGAGTTAAGGCGTAGAGCCCCTGGTTATAGTATATATCTTGGTCACCGGTGGAGTTAAGGTGTAGAGCCCCTGGTTATAGTATATAGCTTGGTCACCGGTGGAGTTAAGGTGTAGAGCCCCTGGTTATAGTATATATCTTGGTCACCGGTGGAGTTAAGGTGTAGAGCCCCTGGTTATAGTATATATCTTGGTCACCGGTGGAGTTAAGGTGTAGAGCCCCTGGTTATAGTATATATCTTGGTCACCGGTGGAGTTAAGGTGTAGAGCCCCTGGTTATAGTATATATCTTGGTCACCGGTGGAGTTAAGGTGTAGAGCCCCTGGTTATAGTATATATCTTGGTCACCGGTGGAGTTAAGGTGTAGAGCCCCTGGTTATAGTATATATCTTGGTCACCGGTGGAGTTAAGGTGTAGAGCCCCTGGTTATAGTATATATCTTGGTCACCGGTGGAGTTAAGGTGTAGAGCCCCTGGTTATAGTATATATCTTGGTCACCGGTGGAGTTAAGGTGTAGAGCCCCTGGTGATACTTGGAGCAAAGTCTCATGTTGTGTCGAGCCTTCTTAGTGTTTTAAAAATAGTGATTTTGATGTGATCATAGTAGTGGCCCTAGCTCTCCCATTCAAAAGGCCATTTGACCGAAAACGAAAATACGGTCTATCTTAAAAGTGGCACTTCCGTCCTAAATATGCTTTTCAATGAAAGTTTGACTCGGGTACATTCAAAAAAAGACCCTAGGTTGCATTTTGGCGAGAGTTACACTTCAAGGCTTTGGGCCGCCCAAACGTTATTGTAGGCCCAGTTTATTATGCAACTTAATTTTCTACAGTATAAGTAATAGAGGATCCTTGATCCGTCTCTATTTAAGTTAAGGGGTCCTTGGCTTAACAAGCATTGAAGATCCCTGCTTTCGAGACAACGGTCGCCAACTCTTACACATTCAATTTAAACAACCACTCCATTTTGTCCTCATTAGTACACCAAAACATTTCTGGATTTTGAAGAGACATTTCATTTATGATGGGTGTTTTTAACGCGTCGTGATGAGGACAATACAAAAGAAAATAAGATTCATTCTCAACTTCTCCTCATTCACATAGTTTGCACAATCTTTTCTCTTCTTGGATGTTATTTTTTTTCAATATCTGAATCTGAAATGGATCCTTTCCTGCACACCACTCAGACTAAAAACAATTTTTTTTTACAAGCTGAACAATAAAAGTTTATACTGTAAATAATAATAATATAGTCTGAATGACGCGTGTCCTCATTAGGCATGTTTCACATCCTCTCCTGTCCTGTCACTTTTGTCAGAAAACATTTCCTGACTGATGTTCTCAGGTACAGTCCTTGCACCGGACAACAACAGATGGCAGGACATATTCCTGCAGACGCAGACGGATCACACATATTCTTCTGCTTTTGAGACACAAACCCTTCCTCAGTGTCTGACTGAGCATCTTCTGCCATCTAGTGGACGTGTGTGCACACTGCGAGAGGTTTGTGTCACAAGGGGGGAATTTCATTTTCATGTCCACTCTGTTGGTACAGTTTTTACACAAAGGCCTGAAATAAAAACACACACTCTCGGTCGATACGGGGACTTGAACCAGTGACCCTTCTTTCGGTCACTATTGCCGAGCTATTGCCACCCCATTCTATATTCTGACTTATTTACAAATCATCTTTACCAAGATGATTTGGAGATATTGGTTTGTATATACGGTTTTGGTCAATTTTTTGTTGTTTTTTTGTTTCCTGTCATTCATGTATTTCTCCACATGATTTGTCAACCAGTTATCACTCCGAACTTGTATAATACAGACGTTTGGGCAGTGGCTGTCAGCGTCAGATACGACGCAAAAAACGCCCTTCAGCGTGTGTGTAGAACGCATCGGGCAGAGCAGTAGCTACGCAGCGCTGGAAGACGACGTAGTATTAAGAGTGACAACGGTAGAGAGTAGTATGAAAGCCTGAAATTCTGCATAGGGAGGGTGGTTGGGTCAAACAACACAGGGTTTTCACCCCGGAGACTGGGGTTCATGTCCCACATGTCCCATTTTCTTAACCCGTTCTTCTTCTTCTAAACCCAACTGTCCCATTCTTGTCCCGCGTGTCCCGGAAACGTACCTTTTATAAACCCACCCACAACCTTTTCGTCAAAAGTGACGCCAATAGTCCCGACAAAGCGCGTTTAGATAAAGCACGTTTAGATATGACGCTAAAGGAGTCGCTTTAGTGTCAATAACAACGCCTACGGCACCTGACCAAGCGTCCGTATTTTATGCGACGGGAGTGAGAATGTGTTGGATTTGGATATGTGAGACCGGAAGATGTCTGTTAGATAGTCTGGTGGTGTCTTGTAATCCCATATGGGATGGGCCGAATGTTTAGCATGAACCAGAAATAACATAAAACTAACTAACTAACTAACTTACTATAGATTACTAGAGATAGAAAACGTTCCCAGCTAAATACGTTTTTAGTCATTTCAATGTAGTTTCCTGTGTTCTTTCCAGTGGTGGAATGTAGCTAAGTACTTTTACTCAAGTAATGTACTTCAGTCCAAATGTTGAGGTACTTGTACTTTACTTGAGTCTTTTCTTTTCATGCCACTTTCTACTTCTACTCCGCTACATTTCAGAGAGAAATATTGTACTTTTTACTCCACTACATTCATCTGTTACAGCTTTAGTTACTAGTTACTTTAGTTACTCCACTCCATTCATCTGTTACAGCTTTAGTTACTAGTTACTTTAGTTACTCCACTACATTCATCTGTTACAGCTTTAGTTACTAGTTACTTTAGTTACTCCACTACATTCATCTGTTACAGCTTTAGTTACTAGTTCCTTTACACATTAAGATTACTGCACACATAACACATGTAGTTTATACAATTTGATGTTTTATTATAAAGTCAACTAGCCAACAATATAACGGCTACAAGTCCAGCTGAGATGATCAGACCATCACACACAGCTGGTTGGATCCTTTCCACTTTCTACAATGGGAGGATTCTTCTTTACTTTTAATACTTTAACTACATTTTCCTGATGATACTTATACTCTTACTGAAGTAACATTTCAATGCAGGACTTTTACTTGAAGCAGAGTATTTCTACAGTCTGGTATTAGTACTTTTACTTATGTAAAGGATCAGTATAACTCTTCCATTGCTGATTCTTTCAGCTCTTGACAGGATTTGAACCCTAAAAACCCCGGTATTACCAACACTGCTTCTTAAGGAGCGATCCCTACTAGGGTGTCTGAGCTACGTCAGCTCTCACACACAATTTTAACTGGAAGTGGATTGCTTTTTTTGTCACTCCCCCCGGCTTTTTAATACTTGCATGTAGTGTCTATATATATATATATATATATATATATATATATATATATATATATATATATATATATATATATATATTTGACATGATGCCACAGCAATCAAGCTCGAGAGTTAATGTGTTCATTGAAAACACCTTGTCCCTCTCACCGCCTGATTGCTGTTTGTGTGATGTGTGATTTCTAGATGAACATGACCTGTGAGTTCTGACAGTGATCCTGTGACTGGAACATTATATAATAAATGTCACCCCTTCTTGGCATCTGAAAAAATACTTTATTCCCTTGTGACAAGCCTTTTAAAAGACCTGCAGATGTCCTGCCTGCGTGCTGCATTAATAATCGGGGTCACACGGAGTCTGCGGACACAGAGTTCCCCAGGTTTTACGCAGATTTTCAACAAATTAAAATAAACCTTAGAATGTTAACCCGCCTGTGGCCTTCAGGTCAAATCTGACCCATTTTCAAAGTTTCTACATCAGAACATTTGGGTTTCTTTCAAGCAAATTGCCCAAAAATAACATAGATTGTTCCATACAACACTCTTTGTAGGTAAAATCAAAAATCAGATCACTACTTTAATAGAATTTGGGGGTTTTTATTCAATTTTATAGCATTTGCAAAAAGAATGAAATGGTTTTTAACACGTCTTAACCCCAAGCAGAATACCAGTCAGCTAAATTAATCAGATTTTCATTCTGGGTCACTGCGGAAAACTGTAAAAAAATAAATAAAAATCTGCTGATTTTGTTTGGATCTGTTAATAACTTACAAAGGACACATCTCATCAGAGCAGCTCTTCACACTAGAAATCCACTGACTTGTCCCCTTACATAGCCACCTTTATTTGAGGCATTAACTGTGAACTCAATCTACTAAATAGACTGATGCATGATCTCTTCAGTCTAGTTCTGTTCTGTTTATATATATATATATATATATATATATATATATATATATATATATATATATATATATATATATATATATATATTTGTATTAAAATGAGTGAGAGCAGCATGCAGCCTAATGTTACAGATGATCTGGTCTGACGGAGATAAAGAGACATCATCTCAGTCAGTCAGAGCGCAGAGTATTTGGGAAAAATCCAGCAAGTGTCCGTTTTCATTTCCAGCTCCTCTTCTTCACATTCTACTGACTGTAGGCGGCTGGGGATCAGTGGTAGAGCAGTTGCCTGCTAATCAGAAAGTTGGTGGTTCGATCCCTGGCCCTGCAGTCCCTTGTCAATATCCTCTCTCAAGACACTGAAATAAAGAAATTGATGAAATAATGCTGAAAAAAATGAGAAGAATGTTTTGGGAAAAATGTCCAAAAGGGACTTAAACATCGGGAAAAGCTTCAAAAACATTGTGAAAAGCAACTAAAAAGTAGAAAATTTTTGACCCAGGAAAACAAAAAAGTTGCACGGTCGACGAGAAGACAACACAAGGGTTAATTCTTTAATGAAGCATTTTCAATCAAACGTCCACTTTTTTGAAACCTGGTCCCAGGTTTGGTGAAAAAAATTAGAAAACCCTGCGCTAGCGAAGCCGCATACTTGCGTATCAATGATGTCATCGCCACACCCCTCGACCTCTAGCCTTCAACCCATAGACTGTTAATATTAATAGACAGCATGTGTGACGTTACCCATTGGTTTGTGGAGATCTATGAGTCGTAGAGTTTGCCGTTACGGGCGCAGCCATCCTGGTCGCGGATGTGACGATTTTAGACGAGAGGAAGGAGTGAGGGAGGAGACACGTTACGTTATACACTTTTACTGACAATCACATCATAGCCCCGCCCTAAAACACCCCCTGCTTTATCGACAATTTTAAAATCAACGAGACCATGATTCCAAAAATTAACATCATTCTATGAAGACTTCAAACTAGCGATTGAGACCATAAACTCATTATGAAAATGTTTACTGAGGTAATAAATCAAGTGAGAAGTGGGTCACTTTCTTATAGACTTCTACAGAAACAGACCTCCTTTTGCAACTGCACCTGTCGCCCCCTGCTGGAATTCAGATAGAAAGCAGGTTTAAGGAGTCTCCCCCTGCTGGAATTCAGATAGAAAGCAGGTTTAAGGAGTCTCCCCCTGCTGGAATTCAGATAGAAAGCAGGTTTAAGGAGTCTCCCCCTGCAGGAATTCAGATAGAAAGCAGGTTTAAGGAGTCTCCCCCTGCAGGAATTCAGATAGAAAGCAGGTTTAAGGAGTCTCCCCCTGCTGGAATTCAGATAGAAAGCAGGTTTAAGGAGTCTCCCCCTGCTGGAATTCAGATAGAAAGCAGGTTTGAGGTAGCCTCGTGAGACGGTCCTGATCTGGCGAGCTCCAGTTTTCCACTCGCAGATATCAGTCTGGCATCTTGAGACAGAGAAAATTTGGAGCCGTTCGCCAAACGACCGACCAATCAGCGTTGGTTTTGAGGCGGGTTTAGGTGTGACACAACGAGAAGCGACTGTTCAGTCTAAACAACGTGGCGGCTTCCACGGATGAGATGAGCGTAGCTATCGCGCAAGTTTTATTCGAATTAGAAAGTATTCCTTCATTGAAAGAAGAGTAAAAAACGGCATTGGAGGCTTTTCTCTGAGGAAAAGATGTTTTTGCTCTTCTCCCGACTGGTTTCGGCAAGAGTTTGATAGTCGTGAAAAAAATAAGCCTCGTGAGACCGTCCCGATTGATAGACAGATGGTTTATCCAATCAGCTAACCAGTATTTTCGCCCCTTCCCAAAAGTTCTCCAACGGATATGCCGAGCAAATGCGAAGCAATCCATCTGGAGTCAGGTTAGGTTTAAGGCACTTCGCCGAACCGGATGAGTTGTCCATTAATATAAACAGTCTATGCCTTGACCTCTTATCCCGCGACGATGTCTCATAACAACAACAATGGCGGACTACATGCTTGTGTAACTGCTGGAGAAGACATTGAGCCTATTAGGGTTACTAGGGCAAAATATTATGCTCCTGTGCCACAGGATGTATACAGCGCGCAAGCTTTATACGCATGCTCCGCCTCTTCTTCTCAGCTTTTGGTGAATTTCTGTAGCAGAAACAGCGGCACCTATAGGCCTGGAATATGAAGTAGCGTGTTGAGTCATTTACAAATGGATCCGTTTGGACGCAACTATTCTTGAAACGATACCAGAGAAGACAGGGGGGGAAGAGATTGTTTTGGTACGTGTGGACGTGGCCTCAGTTCTGATCCAGTTGTTGTATTTATCCCAAAATATGCTGTATGTGAACACAAATGATAAACGAGCATACATATTATTTAAGAATTAATTAGAAATCATACAATCACAATTTACCTCCTTCCTGATATAACCTTCTCTGCAAACATGAGAAAATAAAGGCAACTGGACACATGGCTTATATAAAAAATTAGACCCCATTTTATTGTGCTCTCATATATAAAAGAAATACAAAAAAGAAACATCGACACTGGGCGAGGATCAGAGCGGGATGGGGGTTGTTTGGGTTTTGGGCAGGGGGGTTGGTGGGTCGTTGGCGACATAAAAAGGAGGGGAGTGGAAACGACAGGAGGAAACGCCAGACAGTCCGCGGGGATCATTGCAACAGACATGGAACAGACGAGGGCGGGCGGAAACAGAACCCAGCCGTCCCGTCCCCTCCCCTCTCCCCCTCCCTCCCTCCCTCCCTCCCTACAGCACCACCTCCTCTTCATCCTCCTCTTCATCCTCCTCATTCAGGAACAAAAGTGGACTTTCAGTTCTGCCAACATTCATCAAAAGCAGAGCAGCTGCAGGAGGCAGATACTATCTCATTGGTTGAGTTAAACCTGAGTGGGAGGAGCCAGAGAAAGCTTTTTCTTTCAGAGCACATTTGGGCTAACTGGGCCACGTTCAGCCTCGACAAAACGTAGCAAGACGTTTAAAAAAAAAAAAAAAATAACTGAAATGGGGGTGCGTTTAACACCTGGTCGTGTGCGCAGGCGCTCTGCCTTTTTATTTTCCACGGGTTTACAGACACGTCTCTGCTGATTGGGTATCACCTGTGACACAGCCAATAAACTGGAGACACGCCCACCAAACGAGAGAAAACATCTGGACTGGATTTGTGAGGACTATGGTTAACTGCTCCTCAGATCTCTGCAGGGTAAATCCAGAGAGCTAGCTAGACTATCTGTCCAATCTGAGTTTTCTGTTGCACGACTAAAACTACTTTTGAACGTACACGTTCCACCAAAACAAGTTCCTTCCAGAGGCTATTTTGCAGAGGCCCTGTTGCTCCGTACGGGTCTAAGCGCCGTCCATGGGGACTGTGATTGGTTTAACCTTTGTGCTGTCTTCGGGTTCAAATTTGACCCGTGTCTATATCAGAAATATGGGTTTCTTTTTAACTACCTAATTTTGATTACCCAAAAATAACATGGATCATTCCACACAACGCGCTTCGCAAGTACAACAAAAAATCTATACTTTAATAGAATTTTGTGTTTTGTTCAATTTTTTTTGCATTTGAAAAGAAATAAAATAATTAGAAACAGTATCTCAACTAAACACTGACATATACCAGTCTGTGATCATCCTTCCTTTAATATTAGTCTAAATAATTCATAATTTCTGCTTTTTAAAGTCTAAAGACCGAGACACACCAAGCCGATAATTGGCCGTTGGACAGTCTGGCGAGGTCAGTCACTCAAGTATTATTATTAAAGGTTTATTTAGATAAGGACAGATACAAAAAAACATAGATAAACTTCAACAATCATCTGATCTATGTATCATAGTGTTTTTAGCCGAAGCTAATTCTCGACACTTGTCCCTAGTAGGGCTTTTGGTTACAGAAGTCTGTTCGGTGTGTTCCATGCCTTCCATCCGAGAGGCCGTCGTCCTTCATTTTGGCCAATTTGACATGTATAATCGGCGGGGCTGGCACTGCCGGCAGTCGGACTCAAATCACCCATCTGATTGGTGGAGAGCTAACCCGGAAACGGGGAGCGGGATGAGCGTGACTAGAGTCTCTCAAAATCTGACGAAAATCTTTTAAACTGACCTTTGTTGATTTGAAATGAAGACAGATTCAGCAACTGCATGGCCTGGTCTGGCTTTGAATTTCCCGGAGAAACCAGACCCACATGACGCGTTCGTCCAATCAGCTGCCGGTTTTCATGTTTGGGCGACAATACAGATTAGTGCCGCCTGCTGTTATGGAGATGTATTACGTCTCGTCTCTTCGGTTTGTTCTGAGGCACTTTTTTGACCAACTCGAAGAGACTGATCAGTCCAACTGCCTTTTCTGCCGAGGGTCGGCCGTCTGGTTGGTGTGTCTGCAGCTTAAGGCTGCGTTCACACACACTGCGTTGGTCCTCAAACGATCTGTCGAAAACGCAGTTCATTCCATTTATTTTGAATGGGGGGGTAGTGCGTTTAGGCTGCGGCTGTGGGAGCCAGAGTGGGGGGAGCCGGAAAAACCTGCAATGGTCTGTGGCAAAAAGTTGAGACCAATTTAACTTTTTGGAGAAACGCAACCCGACATAACGCTGCGACGGCCAATCCTACAAGCGTGGATCAGACCTGTCGGTGTGTTTTGAGCTGTGGTTTGAGGTGGTGTGAGAGTCCCGTACAGGAAACAGGAAACATCACTGCATCTATAGCTGCCACGACAACGTTTGAAAACACCAAAACACAAGCACTGAACTATCTGGGAGTTTCCTCAGTCCCTCTGTCTCTTTTCTTTCTCTTTCCGGGAAATGTATCTGCCTTTAACCCTCATGTTGTCCTCGGGTCAAATTTTTCAAAGTTTTTTTATAACAGAAAATATGGGACGTCGAAATAAGTGCTGAAAATGTAAAAAAACTAAAACAAAAACAAATGAAAAGCAACAAAAACAATGAAAAAACTGTCAAAAACACTGAAAGAAGACCTACAAGCTTGAAAAACATTGAAAAAGTCACAAAAGCGTTGGGGAAAAAGCCATACAAATGTTGGGAAAAAGTGACCAAAGCATTGAAAAAACCCAACAAAAATGTTGACATATTTTTTTTGAAAAAAGCAACTTTTACAACAAAAGGGTTTTTTTTGTCGTGGTGGACGGGAAGACAACACAAGGGTTAAGTGTGCTTGGAAACGTTGAGATCTAAAAATAATCTAATGGAAAACAGTAATTATGAAATATAATGTCTACTTGTGCGATGTTGGGGGGAGGGAGGGGTAAAAGAATACAACAGGACGTTTCCATAATGGAGCAGCCCTACTAAGAAGTAGCAACGAATGTATTCATCTGTCAAACAAACAAGGTGCATCAGTCTCATCCACACTTTTAGGCTACGTTCACAATCTTGATGCTTAATTCAGATTTTTTGCTCAGATCTGATTTTTTTGTTTGTCTGTTTACATTACCTTTTAAAACGTGGCCTATATCAGATTCCAGTGGGAACTGTTTGTGGTTTCGAAAAGACCCACATAATCAAAAGAACAATACCAATGACATCAGACGCAGCACGCTGTTGCACTGAAGTTAGGGAGGTTATGGAGGAAGGAAGCATTTTCACTTTTATTTCAAGATGTTTGTGTAATGGCAGCCGTAACATTAATGAGCATCCACTAATTAGGTCTAACACCTCCCTCTCCCTCCATTGACTTGCTCCATCACTGTTCTCCATGTTGTAGGCCTAGTCAAGTTTTTAATGTTACTGTCTGTGTCTAGGGCTAACTCCCGCCGGAGCAGAATTGTGTCAAATGTCGATGTAGATTGATGTAAAAGTCACATCAAATCCTCCTTGGTTGTTCACACTGCGGCCGCATTGAAAAAAATCAGACCTGGTTCTGATTCAGGACCACATATGGAAGTGGTCTAAATCTGATTTGAAAAAATCTGATCTGGGCAAGATTTGAGTGTTCACATGACTTCTGAAGAAGTCTGACCCGGTCACTTGACCCCCAAAAAAATCTGATTTGGGCCTGCAGTCTGAACGTAACATTTGTCATTTCTGTTTGGATTCTGACTCCAGTACAGCACCGTGATGTCCCTCTTATTAACACGGCCTACAGAGCTCTGATGGCTCAGCTACTGTTCACACCGAGGAAACAGCCGTCGGTAAACACAACACCAGACCATTTTAAATTGCTGTAAAAGAAAATCTGATTGTGCGTCCATTCAGAGGTCTGGAACCCGGCGAAGCTTTCAGTACTCAAATACTAAAGTTGCTCTGACTCCTGAAAAGACTTCCTGTTCTCCTTTTTTAATTTTTAATTTTGTTGTTAAAAAAAAAAGATCTGAAATAAGAGCCACTATTCAGAGGTCTGGAAACATCTTGCTGCTCTCCTATCGTTACTTACGCACCCAGGGCACCTGGGTAGCTCACCTGGTAGAGCAAGTGCCCCATGTACAGAGGCACGGTCCTCGCCGCGGCGGCCACGGGTTCGGTCCTGACCTGCAGCCCTTTGCTGCATGTAGTTCCCCCTCTCTCCCCTTAAATGTATAAGCTGACCTATCAAATAAAGGCCTAAAATGCCAGGAAAAAATAAATCTCAAAAGAAAGCCTCATCCGCTGAAGTTTAACTCAACCTCTGAAATTTATTCTGCCTGCAGAGTGTGGAACTAAAACTCCCGTGTGCCCTTCAGGACAGCTCAGTCTTATCAGCTGCTTCCGGGTGATGCCCCGCTCCCACCTCGGAGCTACCGGGCGCTAACAACGTCCTCCGGTTGTAGTGGTGGTGGCCCTTCAGGATGCCCGAGTTGTTGTTGTCGTTTAGGATCTGCTTCTGCTTCTGGCGGTTCAACGACTGCACCAGGCCGAGCACCACGGCCGCCAGCGAGTACTGGCCTGTGATCTTGCGCGGCTGCATGATGAGCGGGTTGGGCTGCACGCGGCCCAGCAGGTAGTGCGTGCGGATCTTGCCCTCCTGCTCGCTGATGCCCTTGACGTAGATCTCGCCGCGGTACTCGAAGGCGAAGCCACGCTCCTTCAGGATCAGGTAGGTGTCCTCGGGCACCTGGATCTTGCCGCTGATCCCCGTGCTGTCCATGCGGCTCGCCAGGTTCACCGTCTTCCCCCAGATGTCGTACTGGGGCTTCTTGGCGCCGATCACGCCTGCCACCACCGAGCCGTGGGCCATCCCTGCCAAACACACACACACACAGCCGATCAGTTGTTGCTTCATTCTAGAGACCCGTTTTCAGAAACATCAACATCTCTGATGTTTTCTACACATCAGAGATCTGTTCAGTTATACAGTGCAAGGTTTAAAGACCTGGCTGTTGAGTACACGTTAAAATATGCGTCTAGAAATGGTAGTTGTACCCAATGTCTGACACAATATGAATTTACGCTCAGTTAAGTGGGATAGACTTATTGTCATTTTGCATGACTTGTTGGTTTCCTTGTGTTTGAGCCTAATGCCAGGAACACACACTACGAATATTTTATTTATATATTTTCATTTCGGCGACTATGTTGTCCAATCTGTCTGTTCATACTGGCTGTGATCAGGCGCAGTGGTCGTTTGGCGACTCCTACATTTCTTCAGTGAGCCGTGTGTGTCAAGCCAGGCAGGTAATCACATACAGAAAGGCCACAGTGCAGCTGGATATTTTACAAAATGAATTATTTAAAAATAAAACACCCAGGTTTATGGTGATTTGGGCTGTCTTGACTTCTCACAGCGAGACACGCGATCAGGCACACGGAGAGAGAGACAGACGGATGGACAGAGAGAGTGACACACACACACACAGACACACACACACACGTATGTACAGCCAGGCTGTTTGCAGGCTTCCGTGTGCAGTGTGTTCCTGCTGTAATGATGAATGACACAGAGCTCTTACCAATCCTCAGCTCAAAGTTGTTGAACGAGTGCTTGTTGATCTCCTGGATGCTCTCGTTGAGGGCGATGGCGAAGTCAGCCAACGCACACAGGTGACCCCACTTATCTTCACATTGCTGCGGGTCAGAGAAGAGTCGCAGTCAGCCAAAGGGCAAAGACAAAATCTGACACTTGAGGGGGGTGGGGGGGACTGGATTCCAACCTGGCCGTCAGAGAACTGCTGCTCATGTGTAGCAGCACCTGCAGACTCTTGCTGCATATTCAAGCACACAATGCTACATAGATATTAGATATATTTTCCCCTTAAAAAAAATATGAAAGACAACCCACTCCCCAAAAGAGATAAAAATAACTGTTCAGGGGGCTCAAAACATGTACGGTAAACAAGAACTGTGTCTACTAAAAATGTGCTACTATGAGGGGGTTAAAGAACACGACAGGATCGTCTGAATTAGTTTTATGTAGATTAGGCCTGTAACGGTCATTACACACTAACATTAGTCCTAAAGGGTATAAATGTTGATGGTAATGGTCAATTTTATGTTCATTAAAAAACAATGTTTTATGATAATTTATGATGATAAAGAGGGGTTGGTTTACTACAATGGCTATGTACTTGTGTTATTACATTATCTGGGTCACATGACAGTGATATAACCCAAAGATGTATCCTGTGATTCACTCAAAACTTTAATTTGTTTGACAAAGTAATACATAAATAACTTTTTCTTTTTTTTTTTAAATTTGACTGAAAGAGCCAATTATATTGTTAAGAACAGTTATGTCTGAGACAATTAACTGTACAGTAACATTTGGAATTGTTCCAGCTCTAATGTAGATTTAAACTTTGAAGAATCTGTTCTCTAACAGATTTGTTGTTGAGCTGAACATGATTCCTTTAAAAACATAACGAAACACGTGATGATGTTTTGAATATGCAGAAAGATTTGAACAATGCAGGAGAATAATACATTCTTTTTAATAATTAGAGACATTTGCACCATGAATTGATGCATAAAAGGCTCACATTGTTGGATAAAAATTCACCAGAATCAGTCAGGTTGGCACTGAATGCTTGGCCAGATTCTTAATCTTTGATGAGATATTTTCTGATTTAAATTGTACTTTTTCTCATTTTAGTCTATATTGGTATAGAAAAATTATTGCACAGCTGCCACCCTATAATAACAAAATAAACCAATGATGCTTTTGAGAGGTTTGGCTCTATTGTGTTACACCCGCTATTACTTTTTCCTCCTTTTTACAGCACAAACTGAACTTTGAGTCTGACGTCTCATTTGGTCAATTAAAAAATAAAGTATAAAGCTGTTAGGAACCCAAAATACAAGTTCATAATACAAACAATCTATAGTTATATTTAGTCCTAATCACTGAAAATATTATTAACAGTTTTAGGTTGTGAATAATATATTGTTTTACTATTTATACACACAAATAAAGCAGAGAAATTAATAAAGAAACTATAAGACTGTTATTATTCAGTTTTTGCACCTTTTTCATTGAAAGTCTACAGTGAGTTGATGTCAATTAGCAGATGAAATCCACCGGAGATTTTTTGGAAAACCCACAAATAAGTTCTATATTTGCAAATTAGCAATTTGTGTTTGTGTCTTGTGAGCCTAATTTGTACATGAAGTTCCCTGCTTGATGCTGCCTCTCATCTGGGACAGCCTGCAGCTTAGAAACAAGCAGACTGACATACGTTGGAATGAACTGTGGAGGATCTCACCTGCTTTTCAGGCGACAGACCGGAGACGGCCATGTAGGTGCTGCCAATCGTCTTGATCTTCTCAATGTCCTGGAAACGCTCCTCGCCTAGCAACTGTGACAAGTGATACAGTAAAAGAAATGTTTACTTTCCTGATCACAAGGAAATGGATCCAAGACTTGATCTTTGATGCATTTATTCTCCTTCATATCCATCCTTCTGCAAGTCGGCTTTTTAACCAACTGATTATTATATCTAAAGCCAGGATCAGACCAAAGTTTCAGGACGAGATGGAACCGCTTTAGAACGTCGTAGGAAAAAGTTTCACCGGTCTGAACCGGCCCATCTCAGCTGGACTCAAACCAGCTGATGGTGTCTCTGCGACTCAGCTGGTCGAGTCTCCAGAGGCTGGTTTTAGAACGTAAGAGACGTCTCCTGTTTCAACAGCCAATAGAGAAGTCAGCTGGTGGAGTCTCCAGAGGCTGGTTTTAGAATGTAAGAGACGTCTCCTGTTTCTACTGCCAATAGAGAAGTTAGGTGGTTGAGTCTCCAGAGGCTGGTTTCAGAACGTAAGAGATGTCTCCTGTTTCAACAGCCAATAGAGAAGTCAGCTGGTGGAGTCTCCAGAGGCTGGTTTTAGAACGTAAGAGACCTCTCCTGTTTCTACAGCCAATAGAGAAGTTAGCTGGTCGAGTCTCCAGAGGCTGGTTTCAGAACGTAAGAAACGTCTCCTGTTTCTACAGCCAATAGAGAAGTCAGCTGTTGGAGTCTCCAGAGGCTGGTTTTAGAACATAAGAGACGTCTCCTGTTTCAACAGCCAATAGAGAAGTCAGCTGGTAAAGTCAGCTACAAACTATAGAAATGAAATGATCCATAGTCCATTTTATTTTTATGTTACAAACAGCTGGTCGAAATGGCAGAGTTTAAGACGGAGCCTCAACGACCGCCCGAAAGCACGGTAACGTTATATCACTATCGCTAACGTTATCCACATTCATATTCAAATGATATATTCAGCTACAAAAAAGCTACAAGAAAGCCTGGAAGTCGGAAGTTAGAACCTAAGTACAAAGAGGCGTTGCTATGGGGATGATACACTGTCTCGTCTCGTCTCCTTGGTGTGAACTGGCAGCTTTCAGAACGCTGCAGACCGGCGCCTCGCAAGTAGGCCTAGTTGCAAGTTTCAACTTGTCTCGTCGTGAATCTTTGGTCTGAACTGGGCTTTACAAAAACAATCGCCCATTCTGAACAGGCACGTTTTTAAACGGGCACTGCAGTTGTATTATTATAAACTAGAAAAGACATAAAATCTTTGCTGATAAGGAAACTGCACAAATAAAAATCCTTTTGCTACTTTTAACCATTCTTCTGTTTATTTTGTTAATAAAAATGTTCTGCCTGGCCTACTTTCAGCACAGGAAGTCCCATTTGAAATCTTTTTATTTTGTTGGGCTTTTCCCTTTATTAGTAGTATAGACAATGGATAAACATGAAAGGGGGAGAGAGATGGGGGATGATGCAGCAAAGGGCAGCAGGTTGGATTTGAACCCGTGCCGCTGCAGGACTCAGCCAACATGTGGTGAACGGTCTTACTGGGTGAGCTGGAGGCAGCCCCCTATTTGAAATCTTTTTACAGGACCGAAGAATTTCCACTTCTGACTAGAAATGGAGTTCCTGCAAGCTCAGTTTTCCTGACAAAACAGCAAATGTCAGGAACGATATTGCCGTCGGTCAGTTTCCCTCCTCCAGCCGTTTATGAAAGCAGCATAAACAGAGGAGGAGTTGTGTACTCAGCATGTGCGCTGACATGGCTGAAAAAGTGCCATCCACTGAAGCTACATCAGGAGAAACATTAGCATAAGACAGCAAAATGCTGGATACCTGACAGACTCACACACTGAGGCTACATTTAGATTTCTACGTTTTGGTTTAAAACTAAATATCTTCTGCTACGTTTCCCCCTCTCATTCCCCCTGCTCTGGCGATCTATGTGTTCACGTTACAGCGCATTACTTAGTTTAAAATAGTTATTTTTTAGGTATATAATATAAAATACTCATTCCCCCTACTCTGATGTTTCCCCCTCTCATTCCCCCTGCTCTGGCGTTTCCCCCTCTCATTCCCCCTGCTATGGTGTTTCCCCCTCTCATTCCCCCTGCTCTGGCGTTTCCCCCTCTCATCCCCCCTGCTCTGGCGTTTCCCCCTCTCATTCCCCCTGCTCTGGCGTTTCCCCCTCTCATCCCCCCTGCTCTGGCGTTTCCCCCTCTCATTCCCCCTGCTCTGGCGTTTCCCCATCTCATTCCCCCTGCTCTGGCATTTCCGAGTCCCTAAAGCTACTAACATTACCATGGCAACTACCAGCAGCGGGCGGAGTACATGCTGCCTCCTGTTTACGCCCAGTATACCAGAATGTTGATGAGATATTTTGGTTTGGGCGTGTTAGTTTAAACAGAGAATAGTTTTTCTACTGCAGCTAAAAACACTTGTGTGCACAGAAGAGATCTTTTTTGGCTCAAAACTCCACTTAAAAACCAAAACATAGCAATGTAAATGTAGCCCGAGCAGCAGAAACAGATATTTTAAGACAGCTCAACACTTATTTCAACACCTTGGCTATTCTGAGCTACAGAAATATATTGTAAAAGAAATGTGATGTTGCAAAACACCAGAAAATATTCTGTTTCATGTGATTAACAGTTTTGCCAATTATCCTCTGATGTTATTATGTGCTGCTCATATTCTGAGCCACTCTGCCATCTTCCTCTCTGTGTGTCTCTTAAGGCGAGTTCCCCGATGGAGAAAAGAGAAGTCTGTTCATGTTCGAGGAGTGAGTGAGTGAGGAGTGTGGCCCGAGGCAGCAGAGAGCTCAGCTGGTGTCTGCCTGTCTCGCCTCTTATTATGAGACTTGGACACTTTCTGTCAAAAACTCCTCCAGACTTTAGTCTGTCCACAGGGACCCAAGATGTGCCAGTGTGCATTTGAAAATTAGTCTTCTTTTCTGCCAGTTTCACAAATTCAGTTTAAGAATTTTCTATAAAAGTGAATCCTACATATAAAAATATCCTGAATATAAACTTTAAGTCCAGCTGCTCTGCTGTTAATGTAGATGTGAAGACGGTAAGAGCGGTGTCAGGAGGGGGGGTCCTCAAATTTCCTAAAGTGGGAAAAGTAAACTAAGCATGTGTGGGTATACTTCTCCATTGTTTTTCTGCCTTTTTGAAGTGTGTAGGAACTGATTTAATCTGAAATAGTTTAAATAACTGAAAGTATTTTGTTTTTTCTACTACTGGACAGAGGGATATATATATATATATATATATATATATATTTTTTTTTTTTTTTTTTTTTTTTTTGGAGGGAATCCTGAATTCAAACTACAGCAAATCCTTCTGCAACTCTGTAAGGGAAATCAATACATCTCAGTAGTAATCTGAGAACTACACAGACACGTTAATATTAATGCAGATTAGTTCTGCTACTAGAGCTAAAACTCGGTTGTGTTTGAGAGGTTTCAGTGGACATCTTGACATATTTTTTTGCACCGAAAAACTGGCTCGTTGTTGGAAACAAACTTCTAAGACCCGTCTTTGAAACCTTCAGCGTGTTTTCTACTGAAAAGACTCCTCTTCACTGTTTCAGTTTCTTAGCATTGTTCTGATTTCATTATATGATGACAGTCGCAGCTGTGCAACATTGATGCAACCAGACGGTCGACATAAGATCAGTGTTTGCTGGAAAGTCAATGACCAGAATTTGACCCTTTGCTTCATAATAAAGGCATGAAGGGCAGAGGAGAGATGACAAGAAAGGAGGAAGAGCAAGATGGGAACTACATGCAGCAAAGGTCCCGTAATGGTTGACTTTGCAGTCAACGAAAAACATTTCATTTAACAAAATAAAACCATAATAATCCTCTCTTTAGAAATTGAAGGTTTTACATGATAACCTATGTGGCATTGCAGGGACCCAGGTTCCATTTGGCCCAAGATTATTTGTTCTGGGAGATGGGAGGGAACTAAGCGGGATGAAAAGCACATAAGAAGCTGGGTCCAAACTAGTTTAATTATAGCCAGACAGATTATTTTAAGAGGATGGAAGAATGAAGGGGTGCCGTCAATCCAGGAGTGGGCTTGTGAGATGGCTAGGGTGGCGGCGTTTAAAAAATTTCGTAAATTAACGGTAAATTGGATGTCTACACTAGAAAATGGGGAAAGTAGCTGAACTTTCTGGAGGACTCCTAAGAAGCTTTGTGCTAGGGAGAGATGTGTATGATGGGCTTATGGTGTTGTCATTTATACATATGTTTATTTGGTTCATTTTGTTACTATTTTTTTAAATAGCCTGGATTATTATAGTTACCAAGGGCGGACTGGCCATCTGGCATACCGGGCACTTTCCCGGCCGACAGCCGACACTTCATTTATTATCGGCGGCCCATTGTTTTTTCAATTGACACTGGGCTGGCCCAAAACACTTTAGTCAAACATATCACATAGGCTAGGTTTTTTTTTCTGAAAGACCATGAAACACGTAGCTCAGCGGCCCATTGGTTGTTTTCGTAATTGACACTGGGCTGGCCCAATCATATCTTTAAACAGCACCCTCTTTGGGATTTCTGCCTGCATGCAGTTTCAGTGTGCATCTGCCAGGCTAGAACAGTGATAGAGATCATGGAGAAGAAACACAAAGGAGGTGCAGAGAAGCTGCGTGAGAAAAAGGAACAGTTCTTTCAGGCAGACGCTGCCAAATGTGTCAAATTGACAGACATGTTTTCGGCAGTAGCAGGACCTTCATCAGCTCCCATGGCTGATGATAGTGGTGGTGGGGTTGGTGTCAGCAGCATGCACTAGTAGGCTAGGGGAGCGCAAGGACGGGTGGTATTTTTTTTTTTTTGGGGGGCATTTTCAGCCTTTATTTTGATAGGACAGCAGAAGACATGAATGGGGAGAGAGAACGGGGATGGCATGCAGCAAAGGGCCGCAGATCAGAGTCGAACCCGGCCCCACTGCGTCGAGGAGTAAACCTCTATACATGGGCGCCCGCTCTATGAACTGAGCTATCTGGGCGCCCACGGGTGGTATTTGTGATCTTATGTGGTGGGCCAGTCAATATATATATATGTAGTTCTGAAGTGTTCTGGGGGAATAATCTGGTTGTTTTAATCAAAAATGGACGATGCTGACGCATGTTTGAAAGTTGGGCTGAAGTGTACTTGGGTGCACTTTAAAGTCGGCGGTCTCACCTCGTCAAAGTCAGCAATGATTTCGTTGAGGAGCCTGAGGCACTCGACTCCCTGGTTGTTCATCTCAGTCTGGGAGTAGAAGTCGGCGAAGCCCGGGATGGACGCAAACATCACGCCCACCGAGTCGTAGGACTGGGAGTACAGCTCCTGTGGGGGCACACAGCACAGATTCAACGACTATTGTCACATTTGTCTCATTGAAAATGCTAAAAAAATATCAGTGTTCCTATACAATTGATATGAAGTTCAAGGTGTAGAATCTTTTAGCCTACCTAAATCAATCGACAAAATCTGATTCTTTTCATCAGTTTTTGATTAGATGTATTTATGTAAATTGTTTGATGTTAACTATAGCTGCAACTAATGATTAGAGGTTGACCGATATGGGTTTTTCTCTGGCCGATGCCGATCTTTAGAAATCAGCCGATGGCCGATAAATGCTGCTGATTT
Organism: Zingel zingel; assembly: GCA_023566125.1. Lineage (NCBI taxonomy): Eukaryota > Metazoa > Chordata > Actinopteri > Perciformes > Percidae > Zingel > Zingel zingel. The sequence continues at coordinate 3,753,859 of CM042324.1, read as the reverse complement.
TTTTTGTCCGATATTTAAACCTCTATTTCAAAGATAAAATGTAACACTAATAATTACTTAAGATACACAAAATTTCTCAACAAAAACATTTATTTAACACTTCACAAATCTGCACTTGTATACTTAAACTGAAAATGTATAATGTAAAAACATATATTGTATAAATAATGTATAAAAAATATATTAAATAAACAAAAAACAGGTAAGAAGAAAATACATTTTGTCAAGGAACTCCTCCAAAGGCACTGGATGAAGTCTGCTCACTCTGCTGGTAATTGACTCTAGGGGCAGTGTGCATTGAACACGTGTTCCACAACAACAACAACAACAACAACAACAACAACAACAACAACAACAACACTAGTCTGCCCGCAGATGCGCCTGCCTATTAAACGGCTTGATATACTCGGATATCGGCCGATGCCGATTATATAAAAAATGCCAAAAATCGGCCAGCCAATTAATCGGTCGACCTCTACTAACGATTATCTCCACTGTCGATGAATCGATTAGTTGTTTGGTCTATGAAGTAAAAAAAATGTGGATCAATGTTTCCCAAAAAGCCCAAAATTACGTCCTCAAATGTCTTGTTTTGTCCACAACTCAAAGATATTCAGATTACTGTCACAGAGGGGAGAAGATACTAGAAGATATTCAGATTACTGTCCCAGAGGAGAGAAGAGACTAGAAGATATTCAGATTACTGTCACAGAGGAGAGAAGAGACTAGAAGATATTCAGATTACTGTCCCAGAGGAGAGAAGATACTAGAAGATATTCAGATTACTGTCCCAGAGGGGAGAAGAAACTAGAAGATATTCAGATTACTGTCACAGAGGAGAGAAGATACTAGAAGATATTCAGATTACTGTCCCAGAGGAGAGAAGAGACTAGAAGATATTCAGATTACTGTCCCAGAGGAGAGAAGATACTAGAAGATATTCAGATTACTGTCCCAGAGGGGAGAAGAAACTAGAAGATATTCAGATTACTGTCCCAGAGGAGAGAAGAGACTAGAAGATATTCAGATTACTGTCCCAGAGGAGAGAAGAAACTAGAAGATATTCGGATTACTGTCACAGAGGAGAGAAGAGACTAGAAGATATTCAGATTACTGTCACAGAGGAGAGAAGAGACTAGAAGATATTCAGATTACTGTCCCAGACGAGAGAAGATACTAGAAGATATTCAGATTACTGTCACAGAGGAGAGAAGAAACTAGAAGATATTCAGATTACTGTCACAGAGGAGAGAAGAGACTAGAAGATATTCAGATTACTGTCAGAGGAGAGAAGACACTAGAAGATATTCAGATTACTGTCACAGAGGAGAGAACTAGAAGATATTCAGATTACTGTCACAGAGGAGAGAAGAGACTAGAAGATATTCAGATTACTGTCACAGAGGAGAGAAGATACTAGAAGATATTCAGATTACTGTCACAGAGGAGAGAAGATACTAGAAGATATTCAGATTACTGTCACAGAGGAGAGAAGACACTAGAAGATATTCAGATTACTGTCACAGAGGAGAGAAGATACTAGAAGATATTCAGATTACTGTCACAGAGGAGAGAAGAGACTAGAAGATATTCACATTTAACAAGCTGACATTGGAGAAGTTTTCCTTCCTTTTTTCTTAACAAATGCCTCAAATTTTCGATTGTCAAAATAGTTGGCAATCAATGTAATAGTTGACAACTAATCAATTCACCATTATTAATCTTTGCAGCTCTATAAAAGATGCAACGACACTGGTGTAGTCCTATAAATTGAATACTAATAATAGGATATTTTCTAAATATTAAAATGAATCTTTAAATTGATAAAGTGTACTAGCGTATGAAGGTAAAAATGAATATTGAATGATGACCATATATATTTTAGTACAATATAAAATATGTATACAACACAGTGTCTGTGTGCATTAATTCAGCAAATGAACAAATGTGCAAAATAAAATACTTAAACTCAAACTCAACGTTACGAAATGCATTAAAAAAAATTCAAAATCTTGCATCTGCACAGAAACAATGAGGTTTGAAGGTTCTGTGATGCAGCAGCTGCACTACACTGTTCCCACCACTGGGGGGCAGTGTTGGTACAGGAGCGAGCAGAGCAGCAGGCCTGCTGACAGGAAACATCTTCACGTGGCTATGTGAATATTTTAATAATAAGCTGGTAAACATAATGTCCAGCCATAGTTCAACATCTCATATAAATAATTAAAGAGTCAGAAGTTAGACGTCTCTTACTCTCGCTCGGAAATCTGCTTGGCTTTTCTATTTAATTACACTTGGCCTCTGACTTTAATGTGACATCGTCGCCGGCATTATAAACACTTAATGAGCGCAGTCAAATGTCAAAGCTTCAAAGATAAAGTTGGTAAAAGTGGAACTAATCAGATTTCTTGGCCGTTCTTTAGTATCCCGGGAGTCACTGTTCTGACATTTGTTTAGGGTTTCATGCTGCAAGCGAAGCTTCTTTTTAGGAGAAGTGTGTTATTTCAGTATGTTATTGATGTGTCACCATCACAACCCTCCAGAGCAGCGACTTCTTGGGTTGATATCTGGTGACTGTGAAATAGGGGTGGGTACTGAAACCTGGTGCTAATACGGCACAGGTGCCTAAACGACCGGTATCTACCGGACTGAATTGCAACGCAGATTTTGGTGCCTCATTTCGTTAAGCGGTCTGCAGCTGCTGTTGGTTCGTTAAACATTTCCATTTTCCAGTGACCGCCACCGTCAGAGATGTCGCTGTTACGCTTCGGAATGTGGGTAGTGTAGTACCTCTCCATGACATTGCGAATAAAACATGTTTTTCTTAAAACAAGGTTGATTTTATACAGACTTCTGGCTTCTACGGGAGCAAAAACTTTTCTAACCCTAACCCTAACCCTTACTGTGTTTGGTTTTTGGCTGGCTGGCTGTCACCTTCTTTTTTCTTTGTGTTGGCATTCTAAACCCTGGTTGATTCAGGAAACATCCTCTGAGCTAGAACCGACAATCAAATTATATTTATTTGAGTTGATACTTTTCTCATGACACTCTTAACAGCCATTTAACTTCCAGAGCTCGCCTCCCTATGTACACGTACCACCAAAACAAGTTCCTTCCCGAAACTATTGCAGCGGCACTGTCAGGCGTCCGGTGCTTAGCGCCGCACAAGACAATTGTGATTGGTTTAAAGAAATGCCAATACACCAGAGCATGTTTTTCTCCCATCCAGGAATGCTGTGTGGACTAGCCCGACCCTCCTCCGCAGCGCTGTGAAGGAAGGTCTGGCAGTGCGAGACTTTTTCATCTTTAAATCCAAAACCCTTCCTTATATTTCTTCTTACACTTTTAGAAGAAGTAGAGTACAGTTCTTCAGGACATGTTTAATGTCTGCGGCAGCAAGTGGAACTCAATATAAACCTAATTTCTCCGCTTTAAAGCACCTTTCTCATTTAACTGTGAAACACGCACAACCAGGGACAAACAGGAATCTTTAACAAATCACAGGATGGGTGTCCTTGAGCGAATAAAAATCTACCCAAAAAACTTGCCTAAAAATGTTGATAAAATGACTCAGCTTTCTGTCTCTTCAGCGGACCCAGAGCTTCAGTATCTAAATCACGGAACAATAATCAGCCTGATTAATAATGTAACAACTGATCAGGACCCTGGATGTATTTTTAATCGTGCTCTTTATAAGTAAGAACAGACATGGCAGCAGAATGATATCAGCTCTCCTCTCCTGACATTCATAATTCATCGGCCGCTTGCCTTTTGTTCGGGAGGCAACGGAAGATTGGAGGAGTCGATAATGAGGGAGCCGAGACGAGGACGGACGGGGACAATACGGCGATTTGACTCTGGCGTGCGATAACTGTCCTCTCTGCCGACCCGCACAATCAGCCATTATCGAGTTGGTAAACAAGAAGAATGCAGCAGAACGAACAGAGAAGAAAAGAAGTGAAATGGAGCAATTTTCTTGTCCAATTTTTTTCCCCACAAATAAAAAAAGCTAAAATATTCTTTTAGTTTTAGCGTGAACTTCTATCAAACACTGGTGATGGATATTTAAATAGATTCATCCCAGAGTCATCTCCTCTTTCATTTTAATTGCAGGCAGCTCATTAAAGAGAAACACAGAAGTTATCAGCCATAACTTTTAAAAGGTGTAATTAATAATTATAAATCTCATTAAAAACAATGTTTTTTTAAATGTTGGTCAGTCGGTCGGTCTGCCGTTTTGATCCAGACTGAAGGCCCTGAACATCTGCTCTACGGATTGACACTAAATTCAGTACTCATCAAGGCCCGGTCTATATTAGACTGCACAAACCACCCCCTTCACTCGGAGTTTGAGTAAAAACTCCTTTGTTTACTGTGCAATAACTCAGGCTTAATTTGCACATGTAATGTAGAATTTCTTAGAGAATGCTCTTGTGGTATAACATTGTGTTGCATATATTACACACAGAAAACTTTTTCGTACTTTGTACTTTGTATTGTTGTCTTGTTTATTTCTATGTTGTTTGAATGTATTTTATCTTGCACTCCTGACTGCAGATCAAGTTTTCCATTTGGGATAACAAACTGACTGAACTGATGGTTCTTAACTCTTAACTCCCTGAATCATTGAAGCAAAAAAGAGCCAAGCTATGCTCTATGGCCAAAGCTTTGTGGACACCCCACTCTTATCCACATGATGCTTTCCTTCCACTGACAGGGTTTTCTCTAGCCTGACTCCGCCCTCCTACGTACTTCCGTTCAATTTTCATTTTCCTTCAGCACTCCGTCTGGGTTCGCGGTTATATTCTTGGGTTTTCTCCGGTCAAAAAATTATCGGTCCAATCAGCAAACAGAGGGAGTGGCTGAGAACGATGACGTTGAGGTTGTGTGCTAGTTTGAGTTGTAGTTCCATAATGACGGCGGAGAAAGATGCGAGAGAAGTCATTCGGTCCGTTGTGGCAACGCTGACGAACATCCAGAAGATAAAGCCCGAGCAAGAACAATCTTTGCTGAGTTGTGTTGGTGGCCATGATGTTGTGGTCCTCCTCCCCACGGGGTTTGGGAAAAGTTTGATTTTCCAGCTCGCACCGTTAGTGGTGAAGGAGTTGGCTAAGGCGAACGCTAGCGATGCTAAGCCGACGTCACGACTACACGTTAGCGATTGGTGATGGCAGATCCAGAGTGGCTCTGGGCAGATCCAACAGTTTTAAACTTCAACAGATTACTCACCTTCAAGGAAGTTAACACTTGTCAATGGCGAGTGGCCAGACTCTCTGTACATATGAAATATACCAGAATCTGGTAAGACCATGCTAATGTACCAGAGTCTGGTAGGACCAGACTAGGTTTTCTCTACCATTATAAGGCTTTTAAGGGCAGCACCAAAGCCGTTTTGGGCACCAGCTATAGGCTACCGAATGTGAGCATCAAAACTAACTGATTGACTTTTCTCAGATCCAATGGTTGTAGTTGGTCCCCAGTGGAGTTCTTTAGCAAGTTTTGTCTTTAAGCTTTTTTTAATGGTTATTTATTTATTCCCTGCTCTGGTTTTAAATACACAGATATGGTTATAATAATAAATTAATCCAAAATGGTGTGAAATTGCATTTTGTATTAATTGACATTAATAACATTTTCTTTATGGAGGACCCTTAGACTCCCTGCTAACTACGTGCACCTAAGTCTTATGGAAAACACTGAACGGGTCAATTTATCATATTCCTGTTCTGCTCTGTTAGATCGACTGCACATGCTGTTACTGTGGCGCAGAAACCTCGAGGAGTAACCACAGCTCAGCTGCAAAGCGATGAGCCGCACACACTGCTCAGCAGGACTGGGAAAAATCAATTCCCGCAACACTTGTTGCTGAGTTATAAACTGCCTCAGGAAACGTCTGCACAAGAACTGTACGTCGCCGGGAGTTCCAGAGGTACACACGCATCAGATCATCATGTGTGATGCCGAGCGTGGGCGGGACTGATGTAAAGCTCACTGCCACTGGACTCTGCTGTTGGGGAAATGTGTTGAATCACACTTCACTATTTGGCAGTCGGGGTTTGGTAGAGCTGTAACAATTCCAAATTTTACTGTACAATCGTCTCAGAAATGATTGCGATTAGCCATACAATTCGTCAAATTTAGAGATATTTATTTATGTTTTATTTTTCAAACAAAAAGTTTTGAATGAATCCCAGGATACATCATGTGACCCACATAATGTAATAACACAGGTACACAGCCTATGAAGTAAACCACGGCTCTTTATTATCTAAAACATTGTAGACCGTAGATAATGTTAGCAATTCATTGCGGTTAAACAAAGAAACGACGATTAGCCTAAAATGCTGGTTTCGGTATGGGAAAGTACTGGAGTTTATGCACCGATCCGAAACCATGTAATTATGCCCTGAAGAAAGGAGTTTATTTATGTTATTTTTCCATTATAACTGACTGTCAAACTAGACCATAAAAGAAAGTTCTATGGCATTCATTGTTTGGGTTTGTTTATGTGTCACAAAAAGTTTAATCCGAGCCGGACCGAACAACAAAGACTAGAAATCATATCACACCCATACAGGGATAGTAGTTTACAGCTGTTAAAACATCATCACATATATGACACACTGCTATCAGATCAGTACTCGTATCGGCCGATGACCAAGTTCGGAATCGGTATCAGGAAGCAAAAAAATGGAATCGGAACAACATGGTCCAACATGACAAAGCTTTTGTGCACAAAACCAGCTTCATAAAGAAATGGTTTTCCCACAGAGCCCTGACCTTAACTCCATCCAACACCGACTGTGAGCCAGACCTGATCCCCCAACATCAGTGTTGGACCTCACTATTACTCCCAACGTGTCTGATTTGGAGCAAATTAGGCATCGACCAATTATCGGCCGATATCTGGCAATTGGCAGATTATCTGTATAGTTATGTATGATATTGAAATGTATGTCTACTCGTTAAATTTAGTATTTTTTACAATAGCACGTACTTAAGATGTTTAATGCAAGACAAACTTGTATCAGAGTATTGTAATTAAATCTTAATTTTGACTAAAAGATTTTCATTTTTACTGTTGGTTCCAAATATCCTTTATCAACGTCATTAAAGGTCCAGTGTGTAACGTGTTTAGTTGTTCATTATCAAAATCTGTGTTGCCCGTTCACAAACTTGTCCTTTTTCATGAATATTTAACACCACCATCAAAAGTATTCATTTTGGCTTAAACTTTTACATTTGCATTTGCACAAACTGGGGTAGACGCTCTATATTCATGCGCCATCTTAAAATACGTCCGGTAAGGGACATACAGGGCATACTGCTCCGCCTTTCACATTCTCGCTGTCACATGATAAACTCACAGATGCTGCTAATGCTGCTAATGGGTATCGTAGCTTCCCGGCCCCGGCAAGCTTGAAGAAGGAAACATGCACAGCACCACACGTATTCAAAATCCAAATTTCAGGAACAGGAGTCTCAAAGGATATTGAAAAGAGCAAGAGACCAGCCTTCTGAAAGCATGAAGACTACCGTAGCTGTATTACCTACTTTGAACTGCGTGGCGTGAGAGGGATGATTGCGATATATGATCTCAACACTAGATGGGAGAAATTCCTACACATTGGACCTTTAAAGCTTTAGTGCGTAACTTTTTGATATTAATGAACGTCCGTTACATTCAAGCCGTTACCAAATGAGTTGCTACAAAGCTAATTAAGACTATCAGCTCCACACAACTCTCTCCGGATTTCTCAGTATGACTATGTTCAGAAGATTGTGGCGTCTGGCAACTTTGCCAGAAGCTCGAGTGAAGATAATGGCCTCTTCTGAAGAGTCCATCATGGTTTTTTAATCCTCTGTGTCCTCCTTGGCTACTAGCAACTGCATTTTATTGTCATTACTTGGAATTCCTCATAGGGGCAACAGAAACTACGCACTATAGCTTTAACTTCTAATCATCGGTATCGGCCCTGTACAAAAGACCGTCTATCAGGATTGATTGTGGGTGCATGTCGGAGGGTAGCGCGGACACACGCCCTACACCGCGAGCGGGTGCGCACGCCACACGGCGAAAAAGGTGAGAGAAAGAAAAAAGAGACTGATTATCCGGAGGATAATCAGTTGAGCTCGCGTGTGTGCGTCTTTGAGAACTGTAAGTCCCATTACTTATGTCGTCAGTTCATTTAAGTCTGTTGTTGTATTGGTCTATAGTTCTTGCAAATTTAAGTAAGTTAGCTGGTAATTCCGATGTTTGAGTTATCCACCTGTTAGCTAGTTTGCACGTGGCTGTTGATTTATAATGCAGATTGTTGGAAGCCCTTGCTCACGTTTGTATTTAGCCTACATTATTGTATTATTATTGTATTATACCAGCAGTAGTTACATTGCATTGATATAGTGTGATTAATAGTGACTTTGTTGTTGTTGTTTGCTAACCTATATGTACAGTTCCTATGCATTGTGTATGGTGGCCTTTACAGTGTTATTTATTTCTTTGCAGAACCACACACATAACTACATAGCCATAATATAGCTACCCATGCCCATGTTTGTACTGTTGCTTTATGTAATAAAGCGTCAAAAGAGAGAAGTTGTCTCCGTCCGTGTTTTAACAGACACACCTGGGCGAAGTTGGAAACCAGAATCAGCTTTAAATACAGTCCTACACTAGTCCTCACTAACAGGCCCTGAAAAAACAGAATCAGTCGACCCCCTAGAGCAAATCCCTGCAACCAGATTGTGTTGTTTGAGTGTCCACCTTTAAGTTATGCAGTATATGTCATATTAATCAACACACATTCAAGATAAGCATAAAAAACGTAATGAGAAAGGTCATTTAATTTAGAAGATGGGTTCAAACACGTACCAGACTAACCAAAGACCCATCTGATTTATTTGTTATTGCGTGTGCTCCTAATTTAGACTTTTAACAAGTGCAGAACAGCTCCATTCATTGGAAATTAAAAGCACAAAAGGAAAAGGGCAGCAGAGATAAGGGGAACAACAAAAAAAAAGAAACTTTGTAAAGTTTGACTCTGCAGAGTCGCGGCTGCTGAGTCACTCCTTCCTGTGACGGCGAGATAAATCAATGTGTTCTTGGCTTGACAACATGTTATTAAAATCAAATCAAAGTCATACGACCAAAACTCTCTCTCTCTCTCTCCTTCTGCACAGTTGTTTGAAAAGCAATTACAGAGCCTTTTCTTCATATCAGTGGTTGACAGAGGAGGTCCTGCACTTCTCTTATATTACTAGTTTTGTCCATCAGTTCTGTCAGCATTAATTACATTTTACTCACCATGTTGATTGCTAAGCTCACCATCTGATCAGACCGGATGCAAACAAACTTCCAGATTAGACTAAATTACTTGGAAGGTAAAACATTTACCCAAAATGTTTGTTTTAAACGTTCATGTAAGTTTACAGACGCGTGTCCTGCTTCACGTTGACCTACTGTACTTACTGCAGTTCCTTTTTAATGACGGATTGTTACCGGTATTTCAGTTACGTTCACTTTCACTTTATGTAAATTATTGAAACCATTTTGTTTAGGTTTCAAACTGTTGGTTTGTTTCCAACATGTCTGATCATCAGACTGAACTCAAAAATTACTTTGGTAATAGAGCCCGACCAATATATTGGCGGACCGATGTTAGGCATTTTCCAAAGTATCGGTATCGGCATTTATCATGGCCGATAAATGCATATTTAAAAAATAAAATAAAAACGGCCGAAACCCCCTTCAACCATGTTCTGAGTGTTGGCGTTGCATAGTCTGTCCACCAGAGGGCGCTCTACAACGTCGCTGTTGGCAACACGCTTTGATTTTTTTGTTGTTATTGTGTTTTTGTTCAAAGGACTTTAAGTTTCATATGTTAAGTTTGTATTTTTATACATTTTATTTATCAGAACTTTAATATATTTTGATGTCCCTCTGTTCTGTTGTGACAATAAAACAAACAAGTTAATTTTTAAACTGCATTATCATATTATTTTAGTGAGGACTCATAAATAACTACAGATAACTAATGTTAGGGAAATCTGTTTTTTTTTTTACGCATTTCTGGATTTTTTTTTTTTAATATATATCGGCCGATATATCGGAATATCGGATTTTTAAATCACCAAATATTTGTATCGATATCGGCCTTAAAAATCCTATATCGGTCGGGCTCTATTTGGTAAGTACAATTGTATCGTAACTGATACAAATGATGGACAAAAATTACAAAAACTAAGACCAAACTTGTAATAAATTGGTTACTTTGACTTCTCGCCTTCCAGAATGAGTTGAATTGATTCCTGTGGGCTTGAAAATTCACTTTAACACTTCAAATGAATTTGAGAAAGATAATCCATCACAGAGACCAGTCCACTGTATTCACAGATTTTCTTTTTCTTTCTCGAAATACAGTTACAGGTATCGTCAGATGGTAATGCTGTTGGAAACACGTCAGAAAAGAAATCCCTGTTGGTGTGTTCAGGTGTTAGTGAGATTTGAGATTCAGCTCCTAAAAAGCATCACCATCACAAGCTACAGTGTCGTATCCTCAAAATGTGAGGATAAAGACTTAAAAACCAATTACATCATGGTTGATTTTATTGCATCTAAGAAGTTAGTTCAACATCAACAATATAACGAGTCTCAGAATTCCCACAAGCACTTAAACACATCAACATGGAAGAGATTTTAGGGACTCTGCTTGCAGCTGTATTTCCACATAACAAAAAAAACATCTTGCAAAAAAAAACCATTTAAGTCAATCAAATCAAATAAAGCAAACTAAATGTTAATTGTGACTGAGGTAGGCGTGTCTAGCGTGTTTCTGTGGAGACGATCAGATCGTTAATGTGAGGAAGAATGAAAAAGTGTGAGTATGTTTTGTGCAGACCTCGTTGTCCCGGTCCTTCTCCAGGAAGTGTCGGGCCACGTGGCTGGGCAAGATGTTCCTCAGCATGTTCTCGTTGTGTTCCCGCAGTTCCTTCATCTCGTTGATCTCTTCTTTGGCCTGGACGCGCCACAGGAAGTCCAGCCGCGCCGTGTATTCCAGCTACAGATGGAAGAAACACATGATCATTCTTTCCTCCCAGTTCTCAGGTAGTTTTCAAGTAAATATGTTTCTGCTAAGGAGCCAATAGCAAATCAGCTGATAAGCCTGTGAGGATTAAGTCACTTTTCAACCCTGTACATACTGTACATTATTCCTTCTTTGTAGAGGTGTGATGAGACACTCAGCTCAAGATACGAGACATGAGATTGGGTTCACAAGAACGAGACGAGACGCAATTTTAACACTATTTTAAAGAAAACTTCAATTAAGAAATATGACTGGAAAATAGTCTTTATTCCGAGAACCAAGGTTACAACGTAACCAAGCGTTTCATTGCAGCAGTAAACAAGGAAGAATGCTGCTCTGGTATTGATTTATGACTATATACAATATATTTTCTTTATCAAAACAAATATTTAAGTGGACTCACAAATCTGCTTACATACAGCAAGTTTTTTTTTCACTTGTCCTGTCGGGCAAGTAACAAAAAATTCTACTTGCCCTAAGTCCAATTTTACTGCACCCTATTAAATTTTACCTTTTTTTTAATATATACTTTTATTGCAATTTCTTCACTTAATTAACAATCCATTACCGTACAAAGCAGTAACATTATCATATCCTTGCAACAAAAAAAATGTGTGATATGTATGTACATATCTATGTAGTCCACCCAGTGCTGATAATAATCAAATGACAAAAGCAACCCTCATAGTGAAATAAAAATAGACAGGAAAAAAACTACAAAAAGCTAGATAAGCCCCGTCAAAAATGTATACGGGCGTGTCCTGACAGTAGCTAGGTAAGGACTACTAGCCAGTCAGAAGCAGAGTATGAGGGTGTGCCCTGACAGTACCTAGGTAAGGACTACTAGCCAGTCAGAAGCAGAGTATGAGGGCGTGCCCTGACAGTACCTAGGTAAGGACTACTAGCCAGTCAGAAGCAGAGTATGAGGGCGTGCCCTGACAGTACCTAGGTAAGGACTACTAGCCAGTCAGAAGCAGAGTATGAGGGCGTGCCCTGACAGTAGCTAGGTAAGGACTACTAGCCAGTCAGAAGCAGAGTATGAGGGCGTGCCCTGACAGTAGCTAGGTAAGGACTACTAGCCAGTCAGAAGCAGAGTATGAGGGCGTGCCCTGACAGTAGCTAGGTAAGGACTACTAGCCAGTCAGAAGCAGAGTATGAGGGCGTGCCCTGACAGTACCTAGGTAAGGACTACTAGCCAGTCAGAAGCAGAGTATGAGGGCGTGCCCTGACAGTACCTAGGTAAGGACTACTAGCCAGTCAGAAGCAGAGTATGAGGGCGTGCCCTGACAGTACCTAGGTAAGGACTACTAGCCAGTCAGAAGCAGAGTATGAGGGCGTGCCCTGACAGTACCTAGGTAAGGACTACTAGCCAGTCAGAAGCAGAGTATGAGGGCGTGCCCTGACAGTAGCTAGGTAAGGACTACTAGCCAGTCAGAAGCAGAGTATGAGGGCGTGCCCTGACAGTAGCTAGGTAAGGACTACTAGCCAGTCAGAAGCAGAGTATGAGGGCGTGCCATGCTAGCAGCTAGGCGAGCATTATAACGTGTGTTCCAAAGTGACCACGTTTGTCTCTGAAGTAAAGGCTGGACTACAATAGAGCTGTTTGGAGCAGTTGGTGAACAGTGTTTTCTGTTAGAGATGGTAAGTCCCTTTGGGGTGGACTTTGGGCTTTTTCACTTTGTACACCTATTACATCCAAAAGATATATAACACAATAGAGGAAAGGGAAAAAGGCCAAAAGTATAATATGAGCACTTTAAATTTGATTGCATATTTAGTTAGATACAGTGAGGAAAATAAGTATTTGAACACCCTGCTATTTTGCAGGTTCTCCCACTTGGAAATCATGGAGGGGTTTGAAATTGTCATCGTAGGTGCATGTCCACTGTGAGAGACATAATCTAAAAAAAAAATCCAGAAATCACAATGTATGATTTTTTTACTATTTATTTGTATGATACAGCTGCAAATAAGTATTTGAACACCTGAGAAAATCAATGTTAATATTTGGTACAGTAGCCTTTGTTTGCAATTACAGAGGTCAAACGTTTCCAGTAGTTTTTCACCAGGTTTGCACACACTGCAGGAGGGAGTTTGGCCCACTCCTCCACACAGATCTTCTCTAGATCAGTCAGGTTTCTGGGCTGTCACTGAGAAACACGGAGTTTGAGCTCCCTCCAAAGATTCTCTATTGGGTTTAGGTCTGGAGACTGGCTAGGCCACGCCAGAACCTTGATATGCTTCTTACAGAGCCACTCCTTGGTTATCCTGGCTGTGTGCTTCGGGTCATTGTCATGTTGGAAGACCCAGCCTCGACCCATCTTCAATGCTCTAACTGAGAGAAGGAGGTTGTTCCCCAAAATCTCGCAATACATGGCCCCGGTCATCCTCTCCTTAATACAGTGCAGTCGCCCTGTCCCATGTGCAGAAAAACACCCCCAAAGCATGATGCTACCACCCCCATGCTTCACAGTAGGGATGGTGTTCTTGGGATGGTACTCATCATTCTTCTTCCTCCAAACACGGTTAGTGGAATTATGACCAAAAAGTTCTATTTTGGTCTCATCTGACCACATGACTTTCTCCCATGACTCCTCTGGATCATCCAAATGGTCATTGGCAAACTTAAGACAGGCCTTGACATGTGCTGGTTTAAGCAGGGGAACCTTCCGTGCCATGCATGATTTCAAACCATGACGTCTTAGTGTATTACCAACAGTAACCTTGGAAACGGTGGTCCCAGCTCTTTTCAGGTCATTGACCAGCTCCTCCCGTGTAGTCCTGGGCTGATTTCTAACCTTTCTTAGGATCATTGAGACCCCACGAGGTGAGATCTTGCATGGAGCCCCAGTCCGAGGGAGATTGACAGTCATGTTTAGCTTCTTCCATTTTCTAATGATTGCTCCAACAGTGGACCTTTTTTCACCAAGCTGCTTGGCAATTTCCCCGTAGCCCTTTCCAGCCTTGTGGAGGTGTACAATTTTGACTCTAGTGTCTTTGGACAGCTCTTTGGTCTTGGCCATGTTAGTAGTTGGATTCTTACTGATTGTATGGGGTGGACAGGTGTCTTTATGCAGCTAACGACCTCAAACAGGTGCATCTAATTTAGGATAATAAATGGAGTGGAGGTGGACATTTTAAAGGCAGACTAACAGGTCTTTGAGGGTCAGAATTCTAGCTGATAGACAGGTGTTGAAATACTTATTTGCAGCTGTATCATACAAATAAATAGTTAAAAAATCATAATTGTGATTTCTGGATTTTTGTTTTTAGATTATGTCTCTCACAGTGGACATGCACCTACGATGGCAATTTCAGACCCCTCCATGATTTCCAAGTGGGAGAACTTGCAAAATAGCAGGGTGTTCAAATACTTATTTTCCTCACTGTATATTTCCCAGTTGTTCCCTCCTTTTCATTGCCCACCTCTCTTGCTTTGCCTCTGCTTGTCCATGCACCTATGTGTTATCTTTTCTTTTGTCTGTCATGTAACCTTGTCTATGTACAGTACCTTGTCTGTTTGTTGTATCCATGTAACCATAACTGTAAAGTCTCTGAGTGTCTAGAAAAGCGCTATAATTTTTCTATTATTATTATTATTATTATTATTATTATTATTATTATTATTATTATTATTATTATTATTATATGATTGTTTTTGTGTATAGAGAAATACTTAAGCTTTAAAACCCTGCTTAAAATATATTTTCTCATTGAACCAAATTGTTTAGTCTCCTGAAAAATCAGCTGGAGTTCAACATGATTGACGCAGACACTCATCCTGACCCTGAGATTGCATTTCACAGAAACAAATAACTATCAACTCGGTATCATTTTCCATTTCCTCCAAACATTTTGGTGTTCAAGCCTCTGAAAATCCCTTTCTCCCTTTTTTCAGAGTTTCCAGACAGGCCTAACACTTTAATAACTGCTTCAAAATGTAACCAAAGATTAGAGTAAAGTTGATATATCTTTTAGATGATGGAAAGGCCGAGCCGCGTGCCTGGAATGAATGCAACAATTAAAAAATAAAATTCTGTCAAAGGTTGGCTCAATTATGGAACACACGATCAATCTGAAGTGCAGCGAAAGGAGTATGCAACACAGATTGCTTTTCTGAACGCACAATTAATACAAAGTAATTTGAAGACATTACAGCCTAACAAAAGTCAGTACCATTTAGTTCGTACTCTCTGGAGAAAGGGGGGGAGATCTGTGATATTGAAAATTAATTTCGGAGGCAGGCAGATAAAGCCTGTGAGGATTTTAGCGTCCCTCTTTGGCAATTGGCGGAAACAGTTTTGTGATTCATCTTGGTATCAATTAGTCTCTTAATCATATGAGTGAGTGCAAATCTGCAATCTCCTTTTCTGTTTTTTTTTCTAATTAGGAATGCAAAGCCTGCTGGGTCGGTGTGATGCCGGGATAATGAGATGGTGGCCGGTGAAATAACGCCGGGTCGCTCAGGCGTGAACTAACACAACCTCTGCGGAGCACTTTCATTCAAAGCAGCTTCTAAAATCTGAGAGGGAAGTACAGACACTAATAAATATTTTTACTTAGCATCAGAGCTGCTCACTAATTAGGTTTAATAATGTTCAGAAGTACGGTCATATGTTCTGGTCTGACAGCCTTTCCCCCGGCTAGGGTTAAAATATTTAGGCAAAAATTAAAGTCTGGAAAAAAGAGGAGAGCAAATAAGAACGTCTTTTCTACTTTTCCTTCGTTACATTTCTGAGAGAAATATTATATTTTTGGCCATGTTTTGTGTTGGCGTTCTAACCTCTGGTGGATTTGTGAGGACTATGGTTAACTGCTCCTCAGATATCTGCAGGGTAAATCCAGACAGCTAGCTAGACTATCTGTCCAATCTGAGTTTTCTGTTGCACGACTAAAACTACTTTTGAACGTACACGTTCCACCAAAACAAGTTCCTTCCTGAGGCTATTTTGCAGAGACACCATTGCTCCGTACGGTGCTTAGCTCCGCCCATGACGATTGTGATTGGTTTAAAGAAATACCAATAAACCAGAGTTTTTCTCCTTTCCAGGAATGCTGTGTTGACTCCTCTGCAGCGCTGTGGAGGAGGGTCTGGCAATGTGAGACTAGTGGTTTCCTGTCTCTTATCAGCAATCAACATAGTTTTTTTATGCAAACTTGATCTTTCTCTAACTTTAACCAGGCAGTTTACGTTGCCTTAACCAAACCTTATCCCTCCTGTTGTCCTCGGGTCAAATTTGACCAGACAAACTGACCAACACATATATAAAAACAGATCGATACTCTGTGTCTGTGTATTGATACAGTATTGCCACAGAATATATCGCCATACTATGCTGCATCCATTTTTTCCCCCACTCCTAATGTGCATCGTCAATTTCGTGCACTGAAAGTGCTGTTTTTGCCACTGACAGACTTATATATTATTATGACTGTCTGACAACATTATGGAAAGGATCCCTACAGATATAGACCTTTTTTAAAAGAGAAAAATCCTCTTGGTTTAACCAGAAAAAACTCTGGGATCGCTATCGCTAAACCTACCAGACTCCTTTTAAAGAAACAATACTTTTAGCGTGTATAGAGCCAACATATTTTCACATGTAAATCGGTTATTTCAACCAAAACTAGAGTTGTGATTGTTGGAAAAAAAAGTGTAAAGACAACCCAAAACGTCTTTTTTACAGTTTTATTTTGTTTCTGTCGACTTTGAATGAAGTTTATTTTATGATGCTACAATTACTGTTTATTTACATGGAGTCTGGTGGGTTTAGCGAACGCAATTTTCGCGGCTGTTTTTATGTTTAAAAAAAGGATCTTACTCTTTAAATTCACCACGTTAGCTACAGTAATGTTAGCTGTTCAGTAGCTGCGTAACGTTAACGTTAGTCAACTTATCTTACATTAGCTAATGTTACTGATAAGTTAGCAAGTTAACGTTATGTTAGCCAATGTGACCTTGTGAATATTTCATTAGAATGGCATTACATAAAGTGAATAACCGTAACTAAACCTAATGTGATTAAAGCTATAATATATTTTACAATACATTACCTTGTCAGTAAACATGTTTTCTGCCGTAAACGCTAGATCGGCTGGTAGAAATTGACGATGACAACAAATCCCATGATCCCACGCTACTTCCCAACGTCATCAAAGTACGTCTTTTGTTATTGTTTTGATTGAGAGACCCCTAGCGGCCAAAAACTCCATATTGTATCTTTAACAGAAAGGTCGACCTCCTTAAAAAACTTTTCCATAATGTTGTCAGACATATCCAGGTTGAACAAAAAGTGAAGTTACCATTTCACCATAGATGTGGCAGATCAGAATATGAACCAATGGGTTGTTACGGAACAGAATGAAAAATGACCTATTTTGTTGCTTAGGAATGAAGATTTGCTATTACACTTTACTCCGTGGCATTACTCTTTAATCATCCCCGGCACCATTAGCTAACCTCGACTAATCTACCGTCTTAAAATGATTCAACAGAAAATTAGGTGTCAAAAAAAAAAGATTGCTCAATCATTTCACAATAAGAGCCTTGTCTTCAGCTTTGTAATGAAATGCTTCATGTTCACTGCGCTTGATAACGTAATTACTGCTCTGACAGGAAGCTGCGTTCGTGAAGAACAACCTCATCTGGCTTCAGTGCTCCGCTGCCGTTAGTTTATTACGTTAAAGGACTGTGGCTCGTTCCCTCCGCTGCTTCTAAAGAAACTAAAATCTGCGTCATACTGCATAATACATATAAAAGTGTCAAAAAAACTGTCAAGTCAATACATTATCCAGTATTATTACATGGCTTTGTTGAATTCTAAAGCATTCTGCGGTCTGCTATTTCTTGATAACATTAGAATATGTATTATCCACTTAGAGTGAGAGTGGGCAAGTGTTGCTATGAGTGATGGGTGAGATGTATTCGGTACGTGTGTGTGTGTGTGTGTGCGTGTATGTGAGTTTGCAATGAATGTGTTGTGAGATGAGTCATATACATACATATATATATACACATATATACACACATATATATATATATATATATATATGTGTATATATATATATATATATATATATATATATAGTGTTACACTGATGATGCACCTTACTAGAGTGTCTCTACAATTTAATTGTACTTAAATGCCATGACAACAAAGGCATTCAATTCAATTCAGACCATAGGTATAACACACCGTTGCGATGCATAGCACAACATTGCCATGGATGCAGTTCTGATCACTCTGGAGGACAGCTATCAATCCGCTGAAAGAAGTATAGTTAATTTAACAGCTGTGGCAAAAAGTGGGGAAAAGTGGAGCAACTCCTGTCCTCCAATCCAGGCAATGAATGACAGCAGATCTGGTGAGCGCCTATATCACTCCATCTTTATATACGGTCTATGATTGCTACGCAGTAACTTCAGCCGTAGGGACAAGAACGCTAATTAGTTAGCTTACATTGCAACATCGTGTTTACAGGTGTGTCAACTGCAGCAGCTGTACAAGAAGGAAACGAATGAGGACAGAGACGTCCACGTAAATATTCCCAAAGATGTCCCATTCACCGTGTCTCACTTCACCGTCAACAGAAATGTTCAGTTTAATGTGAATTAGAGCAGCCAATAGCCCACTAGCTCAGTTAACCCTCCTGTTGTCCTCGGGTCAAATTTGACCCATTTTTTAAAAGTTTCTATATCAGAAATTTGGGTTTCTATCAACCAAAATGTCCAAAAAAATAACGTGGATGGTTCCATACAACACTTTTCACAAGTAAAATAAATTATCAGTTCACTACTTTCTTTGAATTTGGGGTTTTTATTCAATTCTATAGCATTTGAAGAAAAAAACTGATAAAAGAACGTTGAAAAAAGTGACAAAAAAACCTTAAAAACGTCGGGAAAAAAAAGAACAAAAAATGTCAAAAAAGCTCAGAAGAAAAGTGACAAAAAACATCGGGAAAAGGGGGGGAAAAAATTGGAAAAAAGTAACAAAAACGACAAAAAAATGGACAAAAACGTTCGAAAAAAATGGCAGAAATTCTTTTTTTTATTTGGACCGACAAAAACAAAAAGTTGCATAGTGGGTGGGAGGACAACACAAGGCTTAACAACGTCTCAACTAATGTCGTGTCAACCCGCGGTGATTAAAAACAGCAGCTGGGTGAATGAATTTGTCCACCTATGGCTAACGAAAGCAGGGCAGCACCCCATCACAGCCCGACTCGTAAAATAAACGGCTACTACCACAGCCCGTAAGGAGGGGATAAAATGCGTGCCCGAACCGGTGGCTTATGCCAGAAATGTATTCGCTGCAGAAGGAGGAGATACTGTGGTGTTGAGTGACAGACGGAGGGTTGCAAATAAACAGCTACAGAGTTTACGTTGCTACGTTGCAGGATTCCAGCGAGATGGAACGGACTATTTTCTTTAGCGGGAGCAATACTATCGTTTGTAACTCAATAAAAATCCTGTTTATCCCTCCTGTTGTCCTCGGGTCTAATTTGACCCATTTTCGGGGCGTCCTCTGGCTCACCCAGTGGGGGCGTTCGCCCCATGTTGGCTGAGTCCTGCAGCGGTGCAGGGTTTGGGTCCGACCTGCTGCCCTTTGCTGTGTGTCGTCCCATATCTCTTTCCCCCCTTTCAGTCTGTCCACTTTCAAATAAAGACAAAAGCCCCAAAAAATTATCTTAAAAAAACCCATTTTCAAAAAGTTTCTATATCAAAAATGGGGGTTTCTTTCAACCACATTGTCAAAAAAAATAATGTGGATGGTTCCTTACAACGCTCTTCACAAGTAAAATAAATGATCAGCTCACTACTTTCATTGGGTGTTTGATTCAATTTTATGGCATTTGAACAAAAAATAAAAAGAATGTTGAAAAAAGTGACAAAAATGAATTAAAGTGAAGAAGAAATCGACAAAGACATCGAAGAAAGTGACAATAGCGTCGTAAAAGCTTGAAAAACGTGACAAATGTCAGAAAACAAGTGACAAAAACATCAGGAAAAGCAACAAAAGTGTAAAAAACTAAACAAAAGCTATAGTGACGACCACAAAAAAAAAGTTTTCATTTGAAATTTTGACCCAGACAAATTTAAAGTTGCATGGTCGACATGAAGACAACACAAGGGTTAAATCAATATTTTGTCCTAATCGCCCTGTCGGGGTTGAACTTGCTGTAACGACTGCCTCGCTCTACATCATCCCTTACTTACTTACAGTTACATGCACAAGAACAGTTGATGAGAAAAGCCGTCCTCCCTGTGAGCCTAAAATTGTACCATAATCATCTATTAGCGTATTTGTTTTTGTACCTTTGATCAAAGAGTTTTTCATCATAAGTTGCGTACATGCAGCTTCAACATAGTGCATGTGTGCAAATGTTGTTAGCTGGGCTATTGTGAAGACATAATACACAGCCTTCACATTTAACAAACACCGAATGATAGCTTCAACCGGATCCTTGTCATCAACAAAAGGCTAAGGAGGACAATTTAAGTCGCCTCCATCTTTCAGCTAATAATTGGCTCTTCTTCACAACACAACAAAGTCAGGAAAGTGTCTGAAAGAAGCGCCAACAAATGCTTTTACACCTTCTGTGCTTTTTCTCAACAAAAGACGACGGCGCTGGGAGTTTTCATCTACAAAGGAATTGAAAAGCCTTCTTCGATCCTGAATCCATCTGACGAAGCTGCCTCATTATTCCAATTATTCCAGTCTTTGGCAAAAAATAATATATATATATAATATCTGCTTTACGCCATCACAACGATGTTTCTGATGGATCTTTGCCCCAAGCAGCAAACTCACTCCCCTCTTAAAATTGGGGGAGATTTGTGAGATTGCCTCAATTACACGAGGCTGTAGTTCACTGCAACACTAAATGTCTCTAAAGGAGGAGATGACTGTTCACTTTATTTGATCCAAAAGATGAATACCCAATCAAGCCTAATTTATTGATGATTCTCTTCTGAACGTTTACCATGTCAGCTCCACCATTGTTCTACCACTGGGCCCAGTGTGTGTTTTCTTTTCATAAAGAAAAGGCAGGGTCGGTTACTATTTCCAATATACACTTTTTTTTTTTTTAAACATATTGTTTGAGCAATAAATAACTTCATCTTTAACCAAAAGATCATTTGGACAATTTAGCAGGACACGACAAACCATTAACACAGCACTTACAAAAAAAGAACGCGGGATCACATTTGCCACACGGGAACGGTCTCTTTTATCTGCACTCTTTTCTCTCGGCTTAATGCAGAATGTTACATCTCGCCTCGTGCTGTGAGCCCTCATTGTCTCTGCTCTTCCAAACAAGTGGAAGAATTGACCCAGAGAAAATCAATATGCCACTGGATGACTTCAAATGCGGCTGCTTTCCACCTTTATGGGGCTACAAAGGAACCTCAATTACGGCCGTGTGCTGTCTGTCCCTGACAGAACTGCATGATCAAAGGTTGCCATAGCAAAGAGCATGAAAGCAACCGTGATACCAGTTTCCATCAGGCTGCCGACTCAGACTGCATCTTTATAAAAATGGCTCGTATAATGTATCAGATGTTTAAACAAAGTGGTTTGTTTCTGTTTGTCTTTACATCTGAAGAGGTATCACTGAGGTCAGATATAACTCAGCAATATCAACCAACAGGATGGTCTTCTTTGGTTTTATGAATATAATGCTTATTCTTGGTACAAAACAGGGTTTCCTCCAGTGTATTGCGAGCCTGGTGGACCACCGGGCCTTAGTTGGCCCTCACATGGGCCTAAGCCACTGGGAATTATTTTTACAAATGTGTTTTAAAGACGTTTTGAAACTACTGTTACAGTTCGGTTGGAAACTTAGACGTAACGTTGGTCATATTTTCAAATCTCCAGTCAGCTTTTAGCACTGACTTGATGTAGATAGCTATGAAATCTGTCCTATAGCTTTTTTTAATTCTGAATTTCGCGATTCCATCCATGATTCTGTTATCACAGAAACTACTGGGCTTTACATTAACGCTGCTGTCAGTCTGTGACGGGCCCTCGTCCAAAAAAATGACACTTGCCACTAACAACTTTTCTGGGGGAAACCCTGCAAAGGGTCGGTTCCCTATCTTTTTGGCTTGTGAGCCCTTAATGCTTTGTCTCCTTGCACCAATTTTTAAGATTATTTTTTGGGCCTTTTAAGTTGAATTTTAGGTCGGAGTGGAACCCGTGGCCGCTGCGCCGCAGGTTTAAATTTTGAAAAAGTGGGCAGGTGATCTTTTTCTTGGATTGCAGTTGGAAACGAATCAGAGTTCAGTGATGATGAAAGCTGGTGTGATCGTACCTGCTGGCCGTGGTAAAACACAGCGAGGAGGAACATGGCCATCAGGAGCAAAGACGTCTCTTTGGTCCCCAGGAAGTTTCTGTTGGAACAAAAACGGAGAGAAGACGCTGCTCAAAGAAGAGTTCTGTTTTGTTAAGTATATTGTGTATTTGTTTATTTGCCATTTAAAAAAAATGCTAAAACAACATGTTTGTAAGGCTGCTTAATTATGGACACTACCCACCCTCAATGGTCAACATCTTTGCTACGGGAGCGGAAGCTACGGGACTGCCAACGTATTTTAAAACGTGCAAAAATGGCGGTTGAGAAGTTGAGATTGAAACAGCGAACACAAATGTAATTTTTACATCTCTTTACCACTGTAGTCAGATAGTGAGAAAACAAGCTGGATATATTTTGTCGGGCAACAAAAGGTGGCTGTAACTCTTCGCCCAGCTGCAACTTACCATTAAACAGCGAGATTTGAGACAACACTACCCTGTCGATATGTACTGTACGCACTACACAAGTGAGTACAAAGTGTATTACCTGTAAGTATACTCACAGAAGTATCCAAATTGAGACACATCTTATCTCTCCACTCTCTCTGAGTGAGAACCAAGGTTACAATGTAACCAGACTCGACACCGCCAAATGCGCGTCGACATCCAAAACAAACTATGCAGGTGCCACGACGTTACATTCGTACGTGATTGTTGAACATGGCATTCTGAAGCACTCACTCTGTGTTGTGGTGGACGGTGTCGTAGCGGACAAACAGTGAGGTGTAGAATGCTTCGGTGAGCAGCGCGTAGATGGCAATCATCACCAGTAGCACCGCTAACTTCAACACCGAGTTCAGCCGAAGGAAGACGGCGCACGTCACCATCGCCAGGACCCCCGTGAACACAAAATACTGGAAAAACAAAGACATTCATGCTCAATATCATTAGATCCATCCTTACCTAAACAGGTTACTCTACTTTACAGGACATTCAGAAGGTAGAGAGGTTTAAAGATGGCTGTGAAATTTGGTTCAGACATTCATATTTCCCTCGTAGATGATGTTGATCCTCTGACTTTCCAGCTAGCGCTATCAACAGGTCAACATATTAAAGGTCCTATATCATGGTCATTTTCAGATTCATACTTGTATTTGGGGTTTCTACTAGAACATCTTTACATGCTTTGATGTTAAAAAAAACACATTAATTTTCACATATTGTCTGTCTGAACTGTCTGCATTCATCCTCTTTCTGAAACGCAACGATTTAGCGCCTGTCTCTTTAAGACCCTCTCCCGAAAAAGCCCGTTGCGCTCCGATTGGTCAGCGTTTCCAGGTCTTCCGCATCTGCGTTCTCTGAGTCTCTGCACCGTCATTGCAGCCGGGGAAAGACTATAGCTGCACTTTCTACCAATATATGGTATAGTTGTGACATCACAAAGGTACAGAAGTCCTGACAGCTCATTTAAAGGCACAGTTTCTGCTTTATAATAATTTAAAAAAATACTGCCATTTTAATAATGATACTGGTTTATGACCAGATGCTTGCAGAACTAATGACATTCCCATCAGCCGCATCTGTGCTTTGCTAATAAGCAAATGTTAGCATGCTAATATGCTAAACTAAGATGGACACCTACTTGAAACACTGACATCTTTTAAACTCCATGCCCCCAGATTGTAACACAGGCCTTTTACATTGTTAATTTGTAGTCTTAAAGGCATACTATGTACCTTTTCCCTCTTCTGTCCCCCTACAGGTTGTATCATTCGAACTACAGCTCGCAAGGGGACCGAAGAGGGAAAAGTTACATAGTATGCTTTTAATGTCCAAACTGGGATAACTGTGATGACATCACTGTGAGGTCATCCAGTGTTATTTTCTGAGACTTGACAAAGCTCCTCCAGAGCCACAGAAGCTACTGAAGGTATTGCAAATTCATCTTAACCATGACTGCTTAACTGATCCTTAGAGTTGGTGGAGTGCCCCTTTATAGGATATTAAACATCTCAAAATCTGCACCAAAGACCTCTGATTTGGCATTTTTAGTTTGTGTGTCTTATTTAATATTCCAGTCTGGATTTATCCCAGCTAGACTCAATAACTCGTTCTTGTGTATCTAAAAACAGCTCTATGTGTGCGCACACAAGTTGTCGAGACCCTCGGGAGGAAATAAGGTTTTGACATCTACATGCACCAATAACTGTCTCAGCCCAAGCTTGCAGCTACAAAAATGTAACTCCCTTATTGAGTCCATCAATCAGCTGCATATTGTGTGAGCGTAATAACATAATGGATGTTTTCTGCGTGACATTTCTATGACGGCTCCATCAGTCGCCGTTGTCTGAGGCGAGACCTCCCTCTGGGTGCGAGCAGATGTCGGGGATGTTTAATTCTTTATTTTTTCTTTTTCCCTTGCCTTCTCAAACAGATGGACCCTGACTACAAAAAATTCAGACACCTCATTTAGTCGGTACCTCTGGGTAGAAGCAGATGTCTGGGATGGAGACCGACTCGTTGTACGTCTGGTTCCTCAAGGTGCTGGACTTGTCGAAGTCGCACCACAGCTGTGAACGACCAAAATGGCAATTATTGTTGTTGTACAGTATTAAAGCGATGCAGGGTCAGTGTCAACATACCTGGAGTCCTGCTTCTTTATACATTTCTTCTTAAAGCCTTTAATCTTTCAAGGGTTTTGCATCAGGGCTGCACTATAACTGTAATCAAGGCTTAAAAGTTAGGCCCCACAAGGCCCGAGCCCGACAGAATTTGGCCCGAGCCCGACAAGTACATTTTGATTGACAGCTTTTTAAAAGCCGGGACCTGTTCACAGCCCGACATTATTCAAATGTGCGCACGCACACAGCTCGTTTGCCTTTTGTCAAGAATGAGTCATTTATACATTTTTTAACATAATTTGTTCATGACTAACGTAACTATAGGCCACTTGGAAGTTTGAACAAAGAAATAAAATAAGTCCTCCAGAGGCCAGTCTCCGTTTCTCCTCCTCAGCATCCATTTTCGCGCTAATCGAAACGCATCACCTGACTGCTCATTTGCCGCGTATTTAAATGTGGCTTGTTTAAAAACATATATAAAGAGAAGAATTCATGGTCATTATCGGCATGGAATTTAGCACAAAGACGCAAAAGCACTAGCCTGGGAAAACCCTGGCGAACTTCCGGCAAATTTGAGATTTGCTCTGCAAGTCTGTCAGGTCAAGAGCACATTCAAGCCAATTTCCAATTTCTCCAAATCGATGCACCAATCACAACCGTTGGCGGGCTTTACACGAAGACGATAGCGCAGCGACGGCGAGCAGCTTTTTGTTTATATTCAACATGACGGCCACCGAAGCGCAGCTACCTGTTGATGCCGCTGTCGCTGCTACGTCACCCAGATCGTTAGTCTGATTGGTTGAAGGACTATCCAATTGCGCCCAGAGGCATTTGAGCGGCGTCCGTTGGTGATGCCCCTTTGGAAATGAGTTGTGAATGAAGCTTCCCCAGACCCACTCTCAGTTACAACTGAGAAGGGTCTGGGGTCAACCAGGCTACAAAAGCACTTTACATGGAAGAAAAAACGATCTTAGATGTTTTTATTTAAAGGGTTAAATTGTTTGTCTTTTCTCTCTGTCTAACCCTAACACACTAACTCTAACCCTCTTATAACTATTTTTTTTTTTTAAAGACAACAATGTTTGCTGTAAATGGGAGAAAGGGACTGACAACACATTTTATTTGCTTTCCTACAATATCCACTTGTGGCAGCTACAGCACGATTAATGTCTTAATGGTTCTGTTGGATTAATACACAAATAACTTGTAAAAGCAATTTGCGTTTTAGTTCATTTACAGAAACAAACGTCTCCAATGTTCTGATTAGTGGGCCCCTTTTTCTTTTAGACAAACCAATCCTTTTGCCAGTTGCCTCAACAGGGATGTATAATCCGCTTTATGCAATCAGAAAACACCAAAAGCTTGTTTCATGTGCCTTAGTTAAAGTGTAACTACCGTTTTAACCTGGACCCTATTTTCCTATGTTTTTGTGTCTAAGTGACAGATGGGAACAACAATCTTTGACATTGGTCCAGTATTAAGCGAGATCGCTGCAGTCGGCAGCGGTGAAACAAGCTACAATGTAAGATAATTGGGCAATTGTGCAGCTTTTATTTACCTTCACAAAAGTGCTGTTTTTGCCGCTGACAGGATCAGATTAATATTCTAAGTTTCTGAAAACATTATGGAAAGGATCCCTACAGAGATAGACCTTTAAAACCTCTTTGAGACCTTTCTGTTTTATTTAAAAAAGCAATACTTTTAGCGTGTATAGAGCCATCATATTTTAACATGTAAATCAGTAAACTATGTGTTTATTTCAACCAAAACTAGAGTTGTGATGGTTGGAAAAGTGGAAAGACAACCCCAAACGGCTTTTCATAGTTTTTATTTTGTTTCTGTCTACTTTGAATTAAGTGTATTTTACGATGCTAAAATGACTGTTTATTTACATGGAGTCTGGTGGGTTTAGTGAATGCCATTTCGCTTCTTTAACAGAAAGGTCGACCTCCTTATAAATCCTTTCCATAATGTTGTCAGACACTTAGAATATTAATCTGAGTCTGTCAGTGCCAAAACAAGCACTTTTGTGAAGGCAAATACAAGCTGGACAATTGACCTCTCGAGCAAGCAAGATGGTGAAGCGGTGCGCCCACGGCGTTTGTAAATCGGACACTAGATATCCCGAGAGATTGTCTGGAGGAGTTGTGTTCTTTCCATTCCCAAAGCCGAAAACACAACGTGAGCGGTGCCTACAATGGATAAAACAGTGTGGACGGCCCTACTCCCAGTTAAATGTGTCGAACATTTCAAGGCATAGTGTTGTCTAGATCTACTAACTTGAGGCAAGAACACAAATTGGACCAAAGTTATGATTACCATGGATATCATTGCCAGAATGTTAACCTACTCTCTAAGCTAAGTTTAACGAGCCCTTTAGCTTTAGCCAACATTAGTTAACATGTTAGCTAACGCTAGCTACATTAGCTGCTGTTGTGTTGGGTCTTTGAGCTCCCCAACTTTATTTTTCGTCAGTTTACAACAAAGTCGAACATAGCGCCCCAACAAGCAACTTTAAATAATTTTGTTTTTATCTTTCATGTAGCATTGTATGAACGGAAAACCTACCCCTGAGTTCCCCAATCCCGCATTTGAGGTACAGGTCATGGGGTTTCTCAGATTTCGCTTGAGACCGGTAAGCATTAGCCTCGATAGTAGTCGTGTCTCCTTCATTGCGTATTTTTATATTTTGAATATATCCCTCCACTGCATACTGTAACCCCTTTGGCCTCGATCTGGAGGTATTGCTCCAAAAAAGGTCACTGACACGCACGGGTATACGTCATGGCAATCTGTCGCGCTGGTCGTGTTTGACCATTTGTTTGTCGGACGTAGCAACAGTAACTAAGGGGGGCATGCTCGGCGAAAGGCTAATTGCCCTATTAACTTACATTGTAGACCGACTGCAGCGGTCTCGCTTAATACTGGACCAATGTCAAAGATTGTTGGTACCGTCAGTCACTTAGACACAAAAACACAGGAAAATAAACAGCAGTTACCCTTTAAGTAATGATTAGAGAGCCAGTGTCTATCAGAGGTCGCCCTGCAGAAGATTGCGCTGGAATATCAGACACAATGATGAGGTCACCTTTCAGACAATAAAAAAAGGCTTATGAATAAATTAATCTCATAGTTATAAAAAGAGGCTATCATTTAATGGTGCAACAACCCTCACAATCCTCATTTAAAATTCAAACACGATGTAATTACATGGATCAATGCTTAAAACACATCTCCTTCACATTAATTATTAATTAAACCACTCTTCAGTTTCACTTTTCAAGATCCGGTTTGTTTTGTTTTGCCCCCTTTTTGTGATTGGTTATAATAAAGTCCTGCATTGCCAGACCATACTCCAGCGTGGTAAGGTCTGGTTACCTATTCTGGGATAGCGGGAAAAAAACATAGTGGAGATAGCGGAAGTGGAGAGACATCAAGATGCTTTATCCCAGCAATGTACGTCTGTTGAGCTAGACCAGTTTTAGTATGAGGTTGGGTTTTTAATGTCTTACAGATGTGCAGATGTTGGTGAAATTTTAAGTTTCACCAGTAATCTTAAAGGTCCAATGTGTGGGAATTTCTCCCATCTAGCGTTGAGATCATATATCACAATCAACTCTCTCGCACCACGCAGTTCAAAGTACGTATTACAGCTACGGTAGCCTTCACGCTTCAAAAAGACCGTCTCTTGCTCTTTTCCATATCCATTTTCTTTTTCTGGGCGAAGAAGAAGAAGACTCCTGTTCCTGAAATTTGGATTTTGAATATTTGTGGTCCTCCATGTTTCCTTCTTCAAACTTGCTGGGGCCGGGAAGCTACGATACCCGTTAGCAGCATTAGCAGCACCTGTGAGTTTATCATGTGACAGCGAAAATGTGAAAGGTGGAGCAGTATGTCCTGTATGTCCCTTACTGGCTAATGTATTTCAAGATGGACCATGAATATGGAGCGTTCATATGCAAACCAAAAGGAATACTTGGAATTGATGTTGGAGGTAAATATTCAATAAAATGGACAAGTTTGTGAACGGGCAACACAGATTTTGATAATGAACAACTAAACCTTTAAGCCTGGTGGTATTCTGTTTTTCTTAATGTCAACAAAGCTCATGTACAGACTCAAACCAACCGTGAACGTATCAAGTCATGTGTGTGTAACTGTGTATCGAAGCCTCATACAGTATATCTTCGTCTGTGCCATGGAGCTCCATTGCTGGCAAGAAACTATTAAACACACATCAGTGAGCCACAGTGTTGCACTTGGTGACATGTTCCTTCATCACCATGAACACACACATTGTAGTATATATTGGCTCAATCCCACACACCGTCCTGCTGCCACAAATACTCAGTAGAGCACCAAATGTGGATTCATTCGCCACGGAAAATAGTCCCCAACAAATTCTCTATTTCCTCCTGTTTAATAATAGTTAATAATACTTTTAGATGTCCCCCAAAGTTTAAAGTCTCAGAGTCGAAGAAGGACACTTTTTGTGTGCAAAGTGAGACATGAAATATCTGAGGGAATTCTTTCAAAACCCGGAAACAGAACAAAGTCAGAAATCTCAAGTCAGAAAAGCCCAATCTCTGCTCTGCTGAGTTCAGAGTATCCTTGCGGGTATTGGCAACGTCCAACACATTCTCACTGCCATCGCGTAAAATACGGATGCTTGGTCAGGTGCCTTTGGCGTTGTTATTGACGATAAAAGTCTCCTTTAGCGTCATATCTACACACAATATATCTAAACGCGCTTGGTCAGGACTATTGGCGTCACTTTTGACGCAGTTAGGTTTAGGAAAAGATGGTGGGTGGGCTTATAAAAGGTATGTTTACGTGACACGCGGGACAAGGACGGGACAGTTGGGTTTAGGTAAAGAAGAACGGGACAGTTGGGATTAGGTAAAGAAGAACGGGACAGTTGGGATTAGGTAAAGAAGAACGGGACAGTTGGGTTTAGGAAAAAGAAGAATGGGACAGTTGGGTTTAGGTAAAGAAGAACGGGACAGTTGGGTTTAGGTAAAGAAGAACGGGATAGTTCGGTTTAGGTAAAGAAGAACGGGACAGTTGGGTTTAGGAAAAGAAGAACGGGACAGTTGGGATTAGGTAAAGAAGAACAGGACAGTTGGGTTTAGGAAAAGAAGAACGGGACAGTTGGGTTTAGGAAAAGAAGAACAGGACAGTTGGGATTAGGTAAAGAAGAACGGGACAGTTGGGTTTAGGTAAAGAAGAACAGGACAGTTGGGTTTAGGAAAAGAAGAACGGGACAGTTGGGGTTAGGAAACGTGACACGCAGGACACAAACCCCGGTCTCCGAGGTGAAAGTCCTGTGTTGTTCCACCACTCTAGCCAGCCTCCCAACGCGGAATTTCGGGCTTTCATACTACTCTCTACCGTTGTCACTCTTAATACTACGTCATCTTCAAGCACTGCATAGCTGCTGCTCTGCCCGGTGCGTTCTACACACATGCTGAAAGGTGTTTTTTGGGTCGTATATGACGCCCAAGCGTCCGTATTATACGCGTTTGACAACTCTGTAAATATTCAGCAGTCAAACAATGATCTGGAAGTGGAACTGGAACTCACTATATTGATCATGGCTGCCAGGAAGTTGATGAGGATCGAGATGAAGATGATGACGTTTCGCGCTGCATACGTCTCGTTGATCCAGCAGCAGGCTTTGCGCAGGACCAGAGGCAGACACTTGTAGTCTTCTGCCGTGGTAACTAGGACCAGACAGGAATGGAGGACGATGAGGATTGAGAACTGGATCACCATGGTTACCATCCTGCAGAAACACAATAAATGGCAAAATAATAATAATACCATCCGCTGTGGGCTGAGGCCTTACAATACAGTTTAAAAGCGGGCCGTCCAATCACACAGAAAACATTTTGATGTAAATAATAAGTAGGGCTATGAAATAAATGTTTTATACATTTTTATTTCATATTCTAATAATTAACGAGATCACTATCCCACAATTTAAATAACTTCATTTCTAAATGTGGGATACAGATCTCAAAATTACAATTTCCCATTTTTTGCACATACTCTGTTCCATTAGCTTTGGGCATATGATGTATTTTCTCAGTTTCTCTCATCAGTTTTTTTCTGGAATTTTGAAATTGTTTCCTGTGGTTTTCTTTCCATACTCAAAAGTAAATGACATCCACCTTGTCACTCTAGATTTTCAGGAGAAGAAACTGATCTGCTCGTGCGTGAAGTGAAAGCGCGAGCAGATCATATCATAATACTATTTCACATTGTACTATTTTTATTTTCAATCTTTTGCATGTGTGTGTGTTGCTGCGCGTCCCTGTGTGTGTAACAAGCATAGTGTGCGCGTGCTGTGCACGAGCCTAGGAGCATTTTACTAATGCTCTGTTAAAATAACAATGAAATCCTGCGTTATTGGCTTTAGACCTGGTTTTTGTTGGTCAATGGCGTAATCCCTTTCCGCTGCCTCAAGGTGCATTTGCTATTTAAACGGCTGGACGGGAAATTGACAACTGCGTCGGTCTTAAACTAGCAAAGACACTTGTGTCAGGCTTTGCGCTGCGCTGCACCGGGTGAAATATGGGGCCCTATGACTCCAATTGAGAAATACAGTATATGGAGAAAAGAGGAAAAGCTGTCACGGAAAATCACTTTTTGTTTGTTAAGAGGGTCTGAAAAGTCGCTAAATGTAGCGAAAAAGTCACCAAGTTGACAACATGGTCAATGTGTATGCTGCTAACGTCAGCTAGCTACAGCTAATGTTGGTTCATTAGCCAGTCGGGGCTGTAGCTAAGACTAATAGAAGCTGCAGTTGGGGAAAGCTAACGAAATAAGAATTGTTCCGTCCTTAAAAAATCATCATCAAATTCAACTAAACTGTTAAAAGAAACAGTCTCTGAGAAAACACAGCGAGAGCTGAAAGCTAGCCAAACAGAAGCAGAGGCGAGGCGGGACTTTGGTTCTTAAAAAATGTGAAAATATCTTTCAGTTATCAGTCTTTTTAGTCAGAAATGTCCACCATGTTAGTCTGTCCTCTTTTACCTGGCAGAGGGAAGCAGGCTTTGGATGGTGGTGATGAAGATGAGCACGATGAAGGCGCACACCAGGTTGGACTTGAACACCTCATCCCTCATCTGGGAGTACTGCGCCGTGAAAAGGACAAGAAAAAGAGGGAGGAAGAGGAGGTGAGAGAAAGATGGAGAAACACGTTTTCAGACAAACACAGAAGACTGAAAACACTAAAATGCACCTCAAACACACTGACTCGCTGCCACAGATGCATTCAATGGTTCAACCACAAGCGTTAGAGAGAGACAGGAGCCGGTGGGTTAGCTGTGGGGTCCTGGGGAAGGTGCAAAGCTGACAAGCACAATGCTAGCCATTAGCCGTTAGCTGAGTCGGAGACACAAACAGAGAGCGCTGCGCCAAATTAAGCTAGCTGTGAAGCTAAACGGGGGAGTAGAAAGAGAATTTCTGAAAGCTTAACTGAGGGGAATTCTCTGGATTTGAGAAATATTAGATCATGAACTTTATTTTCACAAGGTTTTATAGTGTTAGCAACTAGTGCTGCGAAGATTAAGCGATTAGTTGTCAACTATTAAATTAATCGCCAACTATTTCGATAATCAAGTTATTCTTTATGAAATTATAGGTAGAACTTTTCTGATTCCAGCTTGTTAAATGTGAATATTGTTCTAGTTTCTTCTCTCCTCTGTGACAGTAAACTGAATATCTTTGAGTTGTGGACAAAACAAGACATTTGAGGACGTCATCTTGGGCTTTTTGGGACACACTGATCCACATTTTTCACCATTTTATAGAAAACAACTAATTCATAATCCATAAAATAATCGACAGATAAATCGTCAATGATAATAATTGTTAGTTGAAGCCCTTTTAGCAACTCAACCAAAGTAAAATATCTGAAAAGCAACGATAGCAAATAGCCTAAAGGGCATTTATGGTAGAAGCTACTAGTATCTAAATCCAGTTTTATCAATGTGATATTGACTTAATTAAAATAGAGATGTTGTTCACCTCAGAGGTAAAAAGCGAGAGGTATCTCCAACCCTTTGATCAGTCCATTGCATTTTGATAGTTTAGCACATAATGCTTGTTTTGTAATGCAAGAACTTTACTTAGTCCAGGATAACTTTGTGTATTGTATTTACTTTGTTTGGGACAGTGCTCATCAATTTAGAGAAACTGTGAATGATAAAGGTAAAAAATGTTCTGGCCACGTGGAAAAAATTGTTGAGCAATTTTAGGAAATGTTCATTTGCTTTCTAACTAAGGGTTATATGAGAGGATGTGCATGTATAAAAGGAGCATACATGTTTTATTCTTAAAATTCCAGTTAATGTTTTTTTACGTGCATAGTAACTTTTAGGCCTACTAAGTTAAACTGGTTATATTGAGATAGGAGAATGTTGGCATGTGCACTGTTGTAAGACTCTAGACTGATGAGTCACCAGTCTGGACCGACAGCCTGACTCATCTTGATCTTTCACTTTCCACCCCCTTGACCCCCGCTGTCCCCGTCCTCGCTCTGTCTCTTTCTCTAAGAGTGCTGGGAAATTAGCAAGAGAATGCTTCACGTTTGGTCACAACTTCGGCAAAAAAAAGAACAAAAAAAAAGAGGGAGGCCAACAGCAAATCACTGCACACTTACTGAAGAGGTTAAGAGGTCAACCAAAAAATAAAAATGGTCTCTGAAGATGGCGATGGAGATCTCAGGGAAAAAGGGAAGAGCCGATACGACAGTCAACTTAAAGGAACCAAGAAAATATAGGGAGAAAGGGGACAGAAAGCTACAGAAGTGCATTGCATTCACAAAATAAAAGAATATCCAGACACATTTTCATGTAATTTTCACTTCTACATGTCACGATTATGACTTAACATCTCATAATTATAACAGAATTACCCATGGTTTTTCAATGTGGGTGATCGAAATCTATTTAAAAAGGTATATTGTAAGCTCACAGTCTCATAGTTATGAGATGTTAAGTCATAATTATGGGATATGTAAGCCGTAAATTTGAGAAAACAGAAATTATTTTTTGTTTAGTGAATGCAATGTGCTCCTGTTAAAAGAAAAAGTCAGCCTTTTCTACAGGATTTTAAAAAGGTAACAGGTCCATGGACTTTTGGTCATGAGTAAACTAAAGGGGCTTCTGCAATCAGCATTGCCAAACAGTGTTTCACACAGCTGACTTCTCTATGCTCGTCAAAGAATCAAATCAAAAATCTTTTTTTTTTCATTTCATGAGTCATGCTCAAATTGGTTTAACCTAAAAAAAAATGTTATTGTGAGTTAGTATCTACTGTTAGAGAGTGTTTATTCATGCACTAGTATGGAGTCTGAAGTGTGCCAAATGGATACTTCTTCTACTTTTACAACCTTTTTATTATAGCTGTAAATCAATCAGGGTTTCTCCCAGTGCATTGCAAGCCTGGTGGCCCACTGGGCCTAAACCACTGGGAATAATCTTTTAATGTATTTTAAGACCATAGAAATAAAATTTATAGAAAGGCAATTTCCATTTGAATCAACATAGCAGAATGATCAGAGCAGCAGCCATTTGTATGTGTACCATTGCCATGGTAATGTATAAACTTCCGTGATAAGCCGACTTCCGGCAAGTCGCAGAGCTGAGGTTTTACAGTAACGGACAAACGAGCAGCGGAGTAGTAACGTTACGGGGCAGAGAGCTAGTCGCTAAATGAGTCAAATTAACTTCATGCTTCATCCACACAATGCCCGTTGCTATCGCCATGAGTGACAGCTTTATTCGGCTCGTTTTCTGTGAATGATGTGGCGAGGATCGTTAAGGTGGAGTTAGCAAGCTAACGTTAGCCAACTAACATCGGCTGGCTGGCTTGCTGGTTCCACCATGCTTTCATGCTCCATCGGTTACAGAGAATGAGTTGAACAGCGGGCTGGGTCAAACGTTAGTGGTCCGCTGACCCACTGTCGCTGGGTCTAACTGTCCCTCCTCACTCCCTTTAACTCCGAGAACGTCTCCCGAGCTGCGTCGGTCAGGTCTCCTCCCAGCGAGCTGCGACACAGTTTACGGCCCCACTGACGTGTATTGTCACTATCACAACTAACAACAATCGCCGTTTTGTTGTGTATCAATCAAATGACCACAGGAAAAAGTTCAATGGCCTTTCTATCCATTTTATTTCTATGTTTAAGACGTTTTCTTAAAACTACAGTTACAGTGGGTTGGCTTAGTTTGAAGCTTAGACGGTCATATTTTTTTCAAATCTCCAGTTAGCTTTTATTTTGTTTGCACTTTACACTGACTTAATGTGCGGCCCAATGGAATCTGTCTTATAGCTTATTTAAATTCTCAATTTTGCAATTCGGTCAATGATTCTGTTTTACAGAAACTATTGGGCTCTACATAAATATTGTCATCTGTCTGTGACGGGCCCCAGCCGGGCCCTCGTTGAAAAAAGACACTTGCCACCAGGCTAAAATACTTCTCTGAGGGAAACCCTGTCAATTAACATGTTTTAAAAGCTACTATAAACTTGAGAATGACCTTTGAGAACAATAGTTTGATAAAAAAAACTCAAGGACCATTTCCAGAGGTTTCAGCTGCATCTCAGGGTCTTCCTCTGGAGAGATGGAGTTGAATGGATGGAGACTCCATGAGATTTATGGATGAAGATTGTGAGATGCAGTTGTAAGCTCTGAAAACGTGGGTCTTAAAAAACATAGACCTACTATTAAACTTAACCGATGGAAGTTTGAATGCTGCATTCATAAAAAAAAATATTGTATTTGCATTTTAATTATTTGTTTTGTCTTTAAATGTTGAATTAATCATTTCATTTTAACACAGAAATGCAAAATCAATGATGTTTTATCATTTAAACTTGACTTTTCACAAAAGATTCCAAAAGATACCAAAATGGAAACGCTTAGTATTAATATTAATAAATATTAAAGCAAGAAATGAGCTGTGTGATGGAATATAATAGGCAGACAATAAACGGAATCACAAAATTTAAAAGCCTGTAAAAATAACAAAAAATTACATTTTAAAATGTTATTATAATTTATCATTTAAAGGAAGTATTTCAAACATAATTTTCTGAACTTTATTTTTGTATATAACTTTGAATTTAGTGCATCATCAAAATGCAAATTAAAGTCAATAGTTCTTCAAAATTCATCCATTTATTAACCAGCTATAATTTAAACTTTGAGTCCATAATTATTAATGGTGGCACATTTTAGACTCCTTACCACGGATGACCAAATAGAGGAAAGTACTGACCCTGGCCTATTAAATGTACGTACTGTATACTGTGTACAGTTCATTATTTACCCATACGTTTCACGATGTCCTTCAGTTACACCATGAACGTTTGTCATTGTCCTCTGCGATACCACAATAGTATCTCAAGTGCCTTTAGCTTACTCATGATTGGATACAAACTGTTGCTTCGTGTTTTGCTTCTAAAAAACTTAATCTAAGAATAGATATGAGGAGGGAGAGAGAAAGGAAATCAAAAACAGTCATCTATCTAAAACCCCAGCTACCTTCTGTTCCAGGCTGGAGTCTTTAAACATCAGTGAGAAAGGCTTGATATGCTCTCTTCTCAACTTATCGCCACTCCTTAAGTCGATGGCGCTCTCTATTCGCTTGTTAATTTCCTCAGGACCAGACTGGACATGCAAAGCTTGTGCGAGATGGTTTGGAAGCAGATTTATCGAATTTCTCGTTAGGGCAGCCAGAGTCTAGAGGGAAAGCACATGCACATAGAATGAACCTGCTTGTCCCCCTTTTTGTTTCATACAAGTTACAAATGAAAAAGAACAGACAGTTACGTTCAGTACATACACAAAAGAAAATTTAAGAAAAAGGAAGTTAAGGGAAGACGAAAATGCAACATTCGCTATCAGACGGACAAGAGCAAGTCATGCATCGCTCATTCACTCGCTGCGTGTTCACTTTGCACTGACGTTAGTGGTGACGAAGCTTGTAATTATGGCTGTGATTGAAAAGGGGAAGGACAGGAAATGAAAACAAACAAAACGGATGAAAATAATAATATTAAGCATGAAATGGGGGACAACAAAACACAGCTGAGAGAAGAGTTTAGTTGCAA
Source organism: Zingel zingel (assembly GCA_023566125.1). Lineage (NCBI taxonomy): Eukaryota > Metazoa > Chordata > Actinopteri > Perciformes > Percidae > Zingel > Zingel zingel. The sequence goes on along the minus strand of CM042324.1, from coordinate 3,716,731 downwards.
AATATCATGACAAATATACCAAAATGCACAAAATAAAAAAACACCATTTTTTTCATTGTATTAATCTTTAGCACGTGAAAGGATGACAAAACAATCTGAATTTTAAAAAACTCGATCCTCCAAAAAATGAATTCAACTATCAAAATGTTTGAGCGTTTTTGAAACAAACTCTTAAACTGCATCATGTCCCTAACGAGGACAACCCTGCAAGAAATGAATATGTAACACTGTAAAAAGGTTACAGAGGTGTCTTAATGGGTTTTAATTTACCACTTCATGACTTCCCATTTCACTTGGCCTTCCTTCTCTCTCTGTGACACAAAAATACTAAAGATTGGAACCCATCCACAGCCAGACGTTGCTTAGCTTCCGTGTCGGTACGCCTGTCTGCTTCTCCAAACTCTGGGCGTGCCGACCGCCATCTACTATATTTAACACACTGACTATGGATTAGCTTGCATTTATACTGCCTGTGTCAGCCGTCTGATGGAGCGGCAAAAACGCAGGTCGGCCCATTGATTTTGAATGAAGGTAGTGCGCTTAGCCTGCGGCAGTGGGTGCAGCATAACGTTGGGTTAAGTTTCTCCAAAAGGAGAATCTTTCCCAACCTTTCGCCGCAGGGGAGTCAACTTTTGGAGAAACGCAACCCTGTGTCACGCTGCGGTGGACAATCATGTAATCGTGGATCAGAACTGTCAGTATGTTTTGTGGTGGTGTGAGAGTCCCGTACAGGAAACAGGAAACATCACTGCCTCTATCGCTGCCACAGGAAAGTTTTAAAACACTGAAACACAAGCACTGAACTGCTCAGGAGTATGTGGAACAGTTGACTTGTTCCCTGTAACAGCAACGCACAGTCAATTTCTCCGTAGTCTATATATCAACGACATTCCCTTTCCGGGATTGTTCAGGTGTCGCCGGAAATTCCGCCGGATGTCCCTAATATTCGTCTGGATGTCCGTCACCTCCCGCTTTCTTTTTGTTAGAATTCTAACCTCCGGTGGATTTCTGAGGACTATGGTGAACTGCTCCTCAGATCTCTGCAGGGTAAATCCAGACAGCTAGCTAGACTATCTGTCCAATCTGAGTTTTCTGTTGCACGACTAAAACAACTTTTGAATGTACACATGTTCCACCAAAACAAGTTCCTTCCTGAGGCTATATAGCAGAGGCACCGTCATTGTGTCTGATGCTTAGCGCCTCCCAAGACGATCATGATTGATTTAAAGAAATGCCAATAAACCAGAGCATGATTTTCTCCCATCCCAGAATGCTGTATGGACTCACCAGACCCTCCTCCACAGCGCTGTGGAGGAAGGTCTGGCAATGCGAGACTACACTTAAGCCAAAATTATACTGTTCATGTGCGTGAGGGTGCAAAAGTCCGCCGGAGTATGCATGACCTGAATGTCGTCTTCAGAGGGTAAACACGCAGGCTCTATGTGGACATCGGTGCAATGCCATTTTTTTGTGACCACGCAGAAATTTCCACGAAGCCACTGTGCTACAAGTGCCGCATAGTAGGACTCTATTTCTCTCCCTATCTCTGTCATGCTCAAACAGCCCAAAAACAAAGGAGTGGAGTGCTGTGTGGACTCGCCAGTCATTCCTCAGCAGCGCCGTGGAGGAAGGTCTGGCATTGCGAGACTTCTTTCTCCGTAAAATAAAGCTGCCTTCAAGTGCAGTCAAGATCTTTTAAAGATCTGATGGAAAACAATAACTGTGAAATATAAAGTCTACTTGTGCTTCATTGGGCGGTTAAAGAACACAACAGAACGTCACACAAATGGGCCGTTTACGTGACTCTCCCACACCACACCGCCGCACAACCATGCGGCCAATCGCCGGAATGCTTTTTCCGGTCTGAACATGCCTTTAGTACCTCATACAACCTCACTTCTAAACATCCAAACTATCCCTTAAAAAAACACTGCTGTGGTCCATTGTATCCTATAGTGAGTCAAGGTGAGCCCCTGTCCGTCCTGGCGGAGACGTCATGGTTTTTCAAGAGCAGCCATCGAGGTAAATGTGATAGAGACCATATGCGTGAGGATCAGAGTCATTTTCTCAGAGCCATTGACATTATCTCTCCACCATTAGCTATTAGTTAAAGTAATTACATAGAGGAACGTGTGATGAGAGCGCATATGTGTGTGAAATTCAATATGTCTCTCACCTCATCTCGCTTAATCCAACACTTCAACAGATGATATCCATCATACTGAGATCATTAAAAGTTCATTTTCAGACAGAACTGATGTTCTCAGACAAATCTTCATTACTGGATTAATTTCTTTGTACCTGTCAGGGCCTTTCTGGCGATCCCAGGCCGATATTACGGGGAGATTTAAATCTAATCAGAACTACATGGAGATTATAAATGACTGCAATTTGTAGGTGTTTCCGTCATTGCCTCACAAATCACAAGAACCTGCGGCATTTATCAACATCAGCGAAAAGATTCTCACATTCTCTCTCGTTCACTTTTGTATCGGTACGGTACCGATATGGTTTTATTTTCATGACCGTTTTTAATTGCTCCTTAATGTTTTATGTTAAGCACTTTGAATTGCCTTGTTGCTGAGATGTGTTAAAGAAATTATAGTTGCATTTCCTTACAACCTTAGCCTGTCAGTCAGTTGTGCCTGCTAGTCTCAGAGGAATTGTAATGTTAACAGCATCACCGCGACCGTTTTCAGCTCGCCATTAATATATCGCAGCGAACGGTGTCTGCGTGAAGTTTTGAAAACTGTAACTAAACTTGCGGTGTTGTGACTTAAACAAAACTGCAGATAGTTTGTGTGTGTGTGTGTGTGTGTGTGTGTGTATGTCTGAGCCCCGCTCTCTGTCAAGATGCAGAGAGGACAGATAAGCTTGCGCTTACTCGCTCTCAGGTACCGACATTTAGCACCGTTTGAGTTAACGTGAATCGGTCCTCGGTAGTACCAACGTAATTTGGTCGGTAACCTAAAAATTACAGAGTTTGGTACCCAACCCTACACATTACGAGAGAGACATGTAAGCCGAAGACAAGTCGGACCACTCACTTCTACAAAGTATAACATGATAACCAACCAGATAAGATAAGCAATGGCAAAACACAGAGTAAATGCAATGATTTAACGTAACATAAACTACACCTAAAGTAAATCAAAATGCATTTTTCCTATCTGGAGAAATAGGAACAACCCTACTTGGTGAGCATAACTTTCAGATATATGTATAATATGAGGAAAATGAACACACTTTGACAGCTAAAAGTAAATGGGATGTAAACTAAATGAAATATAGAATCTGGAAAAGTCCTGCCTATAGCTACTTAATATTTCTGACTTTTTATAATTGTCTGCCAGAATGGAGTATTCGCTGAATGCAAACTGGCCATTTTTGGTCTCCATACACAGTGACGATAAGGGATAGAGAGATGAACTGAAGATGAACTTGACCAAACCAAATCACTGTAGCATTTGAATGAAGATGTGTGGCCTGTGTGTCAAATCATTAACATATCAGCCACAGAAAACACACAAGAGACAATTGGACGCCATTTTGTGGAATCAGATGAGCTCCCATTATGAGTGCCTCAGTTCATGGTGATGCCATGTCGACCCCATTATCAGTCTATTTTAGGGACGATCTCAGCTCACTTAAGTGGAAAATACCGTGTCGTTACTGTAGCTGTTGAATGAGAGATCTGCACACTGAACTGAGCCTGAAGGGCTTTTAAATTTGTTTAATTATTGGGCACATTTTAATGTCCACACTGTGGGTTTGGGTCAGGTTCGAGCCTAAAATATCAATGTTGCTATTGAAAATTAAATGCTACACTGTCATAATCCTAAAGTTCCACACATCAAAACGCATACTGATGTATCTCGTTTGCAAACTTGCCGTGTCAATGTCGTTATTTCTTTTCACATAAAGACAAAGTCCTCAAACAGTTTTGATGTATGATGCAGTTGCTTGCTGGTTTATGGATCTGTTTGCATTCTGCTTGGTTTAACTGATGTTTGTTGAGAGCTACAATCATTAAAAAGGTTGATTTCCCAATCCTGATTAGTGAGTGAGACTCATAGCCAATTCAATCACCATCCAACGTCAACCACATAAGGCACAACAATAGTGTATAAATGAGCCAAGAAAAGAGGCTGCAGCTCTTTATCGGAAAGGTGGATCTAATACGTCCTAGGCCACTTTATAACATTGACGAGATTCCAGCCCTCAACCATCTCAAGACACAAGGGCTCAAAAGGGGGACTGTTGCCAACGTTATGAGCCGTGCTGCCATGATTGTTTTTGTCGTGCACATCCCTGGGGAAGCACACAGCCTAAAGGGCACATGCTTTCATCTCTGACATTTCTCTGTGATATCAATGTGATGTTGCCCGGAGCAGGGGTTGGCTGTATGGGGGCAGCAGTATGTGGTAACATGTATGTATGATACATATTAATAACAGAACAACCCGCGGCTCTTAAAGGCCCGGACTGGCCATTGAGAGCATTGGGGACCACCGGCCATTTTGGCCCGGCATTACTGTCTTTTACGAGGTGGAAGCCCTAAAGATATTATTATGACATGAAACTATACGACCAAAGGAATTCAGTGGTACCAACTGTTTCATGCTAGTGTGACTGGAAGAGGGCTAAATAACGCTCCAAAGATAGACTTAATTTTAGCGATGGAAAAACTGGCATGGCCTTTTTAAAAGGGGTCCCTTGACATCTCCCCTCAAGATATCTGAATGAAAATGGGTTCTATGGGTACCCATAGGTCTCCCCTTTGCAAAACATCAACTACATGCTAATCCAATGCTGTCTGGGCAAAAGCCATTCAGTTATTCTCATACAGTACACACATGTTATTTTTGCCAATTCTAAAATGGTCTATTTGAATATTTGTGCATGATGGGTGCCTAAACAGTCTTGGAGTTGCATATAGTGGGTCTACGTGGAAAGCTGAGATTCGTGTGGATTCAATGAGCCCAATTTTATTCCTGTGTGATGATTTTAGTTGCCGTAGTAGCCATTTCATTGTAGTGAATCTATTTCCTTGAAACCTGAACTCACTGTATAAAATGAGCTCTTGTGACATTGAGGATAAACACAGCATCATTAAACTTTACAACCACAAACTAAAGACCTAGGGCATTCAGGGGATGTAACATTTAGACCAAAAGGTGGTTTCTGAGCAGTTTCCTGGACAGAAGTCCTGGCCATCCAATTGCCACAAAAAATGCAATTTGTGTGAAATGTCCAAATGTCAAAAGTTGTTTAAACCCAATCACAGCATGGATTCTTCTATGTTGTAGTTCAAGGTCTTGGTCTCGTCTTACTGTGGTATTTTGGAGGAATTTCTGACTATTTTTATATAAATTCTTGAGCGATGATAAATGGTTAACTTTTGCACCAAATCTGTGTAAAATGCAAATTGTATCAGTCCAAAAATTCCTGCAACAACATATGAGACATATTTGAGCATGGAAATGGGCATTATAAGAGAAAAGAGAGAACGTACGTGGGCTGTTGTAAATGTGTGGGTATTGGCCTTGACTGCTGTTAGGATTCCTGGCCTGAATTATTAGCCCAGTCTGGCCCTGACAAAACATATTTGTCTCATCGAAATGCCAACATATGATACCAGGAAAAGGGCAAGTGGAGGTGGGGGAGCGGGGGATGTGCCGTGATATCCAAGGATATTCATTGGCTGGATGTCTCACATGTGTGGTAGTGTGACAGATTATCTTATACTTTAGAGCCAGGAAGTATAATTCACTGCAACATGACTTGTTTGGAAGCGGTGCAAGCCTTTATGTAAACCACAAACACGCATCGGGGCTAATGAAGGATCTGGACCAACACTGTAGTACAAAGTCATATGTCTTGACAACTATTGGACACATTCAGAGTCTTGAACCTTGGTATACTGTTAATTGGTGTTGAATCCTACATTATGGCACATCTTTAATGTGACGAGCGTGGAGCTGCCATGTGCCGCAGACGGCTAAACCACCTTTTATCATTTTGAACATGTAATGGATTCTCTTCAGCAGACATGCAAGCAACCGTCTCAGAAACCAGCACCAACACAGACCGAAACCAAAACCGAAAAGTGGAAACTACAACATTTCTTTTTGGCCTAGATTTCACGGCAATGAGACACGGAGTAACTGGGTCTTCTGAGGAAACGCATGACCTCCTTTGAGGTGAAAGCACTGTGACAGTGCTGTGCATCATGGGAGCCAGCAAGCACACAGCGAAGCATGAAAAAGGAAGGAGACAGAGCCACTCAGCCGGTACAAAGAGTCTACACAAAGATGGGAGTTTGATTTCAAGGCTCGTCTTTCTGGACTCACAGGTCCTTCAAAACCCAGCGCCGCTTGCATCTTCTGGGCTTGATAATGGAAATCAGTCCTGGATGATGGTCCTTCCCATAAACACAGTGACCAACAGGATATAATCATTTATTCAATGGTTATCACTGTACCAGCGTACTTCACGATAAAGACCAGGGTGAGTGGAAGATAATGGGTTAGCCACAGATAGCAAATACAGTTTTTATGGCAGTAATCAGCAACAAGCTTGTACGTGGTTCCTGGTGTTTCATGCAGCCACCGGTAAAGAAGATGAATCATGCACCATCACTGTGCTTGAGCTTCACAATGCTCTGGGAAATGTATGTTAGCTTGTGTTGACGCTATCGCACTACTTGATCAACAAAAGAGCTAAGCTACTGAAAAGCTATTTGATTCAGAAAACAGCGATGCTATTGAAAAGCAGTTAAACTAGTAACGCTACTGCCCAACACTGCTTGCAATACAAGTTGGATTTAGCACCATGACGGCGTCGTCACAGTTTGCTAAGGTAGGTTACTTTTTAATTAGTCGGAAAGTGTCATTATGACAAATGCCAGTTTAACCGGTTGGCATGAAATCAAACCGGTTTAGCCTCATTCCCAGAATCAGACCGGTGAAACCGGAAATCGACCCAACTCCAGTGGCATGTGCAGTAGTGATGGTCAATTTCTTTCAAATGAGCTTTGGTATGTGTTCTCTTTGATTGGCTTGCCATTTCTAAACTCAATCACTATATATACCATTGTAATGTTGCAATACAATTGATTCATATCTTATCTGTCCCTGTCTCTGTTATAGGAGTCTCGCATTGCCAGACCTTCTTCCACAGCGCTACGGAGGAAGGTCTGGCTAGTCCACACAGCATTCCGGGATGGGAGAAAACGTGCTCTGGTTTGTTGGCATTTCTTCCAACAAATCACAATTGTTTTAGCGGGTGCTAAGCGCCGGACAGAGCCTCGGTGTCTCTGCAAAATAGCCTTGGGAAGGAACTTGTTTTGGTGGAACATGTGTACGTTCAAAGATTGTCGTGCAACAGAAAACCCAGATTGGAAAGATAGTCTAGCTAGCTGTCTGGATTTACCCTGCAGAGATCTGAGGAGCAGTTAACCATAGTCCTCAGAAATCCACCGGAGTTTAGAACGCCAACACAGAGACAGAGGAAGGTGATGGAAATCCGGCCAAATGAGGGGCATCCGGCGGGATTTCCAGCGTCACATGAACAACCCTGGAAATGAAACGTTGCCAATATAGACTACCGTTGTAGTGGCCCGGCCAATGTATCCGTAAGCTCCTACTTATCACTGTATCGCAGATGTCATTCACGGTTACAGACCACACAGTGCTTTTCGGATCAGTTTTCACACACTGTTTTTGCATAATACGAATGCAATTTAAATACACGCTCTCTTTTTCTACATTTCACTTGCTCCTCTTCCTCTATTATTTTCTCTCTGTCTGACACACACACAACCTAATATTCTACCTTTTTGTCAACCCAGTGATGCTGAAAAGTGAATCAGACTAACAGGAAGGGGCGACAGGGACCCGGAGGACAGAAAACCACCGGAGAGGGAAAAGTTCCGCTCAGAGCGGCAGAGCCAAGCGTCAACATAAAAGACACTTCAAAATTCCTCCGAGAAGCCTTTGATATGCAAAGAGACAATCTTTGAAAAGGACTGTCCTGACAGGCTTTCATTGTGCCAGAAACAAAGAAGTGGCACTTTCAGAAAAAAAAACAAAAAAACATGCCTATGATTCCAAATGCATGGTTACATCAAATGCTATAAGCTGCTGACAGGTCTGAGGGGAGCTGAACATCTCCATGTACATATATACACACAAGAGGTAACGGTAAGTTTACAGTTAGCTCATGGTTGCAGGAGATGAAACAAAAGGCTGTCAAAAGCGGAGAGAAAAGACTAATTTCACGGTGTACACCACTAGAGCAGGAGAGCTGGGAAATATCGCTTCATACCTTACATAAATTGCATGTGGTTACACATTACTGAATATATTTAATCATCTGCGGGTTACAGTATTTGTGTTTGTATTGATAGACAAGAGACATTATGCTTTTTGATTAAGTCTTGCATTGCCAGAGCTGTCTCCACAGCGCTGTGGATAAAAGTCTGGCTGGGCCACAGATGCATTCTGGGATAGGAAAAAAAAAAGCTCTAGGGATTTTTTGCATTTCTTTAAATCAATCACAATCGCCTTGGGCGGTGCTTAGCTCTTGACACAGCAACGGTGGCTCTGCTAAATAGTTTCGGGAAGGAACTGGTTTTGATGTAACATTTGAAATGAAGGTAACTGTTGAAAACAATACAGTAATGTGAGCTATTTAAATTAGCTGGATACATGGTTAAACCTCAGCTCTTACCAGTGTATCTCTGTGTGTACTTCGTCCACAACAATCCCACCAATCGGTCCCAAAACGTCCCAGTTAGAGAGGAAACATATTCTTTGTAAATCTTTACAATCATTCCCCTAAAGAACCAAGCAGGCCTGCCTTGTTGCACGGTCCAAATTTCCTTCAAAACCTGACATTTTCAGTGTGTAGCTCGCTAGCTCGAAGTTTGTTATTGTTTCCCGACGCAAAGGGATTTTTAGAACGGCAACACAGAGCGGAAGGTGAAGGACATCCAGCGCCCACATGTCAGGCTTTATCCTGGAAATGTATTTCTGTTGATCCAAACTACTTTTGGAGTAACTGACACTCTCAACTCTTCCGATATTCCGAGCAAAAGCATGCATTATATTGCAGAGCTGGGGTAAACATGAATGAAGCATCAGTGTCTCCTTCGTTGTAATCATGTTTTGCAGGTAGAGAGTGTTTTCTGAACTCAGTGTCCGTATCAAAGAGCCATATACAAGAGAGAAGTCAATATCAAAAAGATATACTTCTTCAAATCTTTGAATATACAAGGCTTTCCCTCTGTCTGGCTCCTGTAGTGGGAATTTGTCCGAAATAAGGCCCTAAGGCCTATCAAATTTGACTCCAATTTATTAAATCCTGCGCCTTCTTTCATCGGACTTAAGTTTACCAGAACACAAGGATCAATCTGAGACGATTAGTTCAGTTAAGCAAAGTTTACTGAGTCCAGCATAATAGTTACAACACAGCTGTGGATCACAAAAACAGAGTCTAAGTTCCCCTAGCAACAGACATCAAGTCAGAGCCCAGTCCACCAGGATCTCGGTTCGAATGAACTCCGATCTATTCTCTCCCTTAAGCTTTTATCCTCTCTTCACAGGGGGGGGCGAGGGGGGGTTGTCTCCTTGTTTCTGTTGAAACTGTTATTTTCACACAAAACACATGCCAAGGTTGGGGCCTCTGTCTGGTGCAACTTCCTCGTCTGTTCTCTTAATGTTAACTGTCTTTCCTGTTTTTCTGCTTATCTGTCTTGTGCACAATGCACTCTTATTCCATAAAAAGGATTAAACTATAATTAAACGCTTAAGCTTAATGTGTCAGAGACATTTCCTTGAACCACTTCCTCAATGACTGCACACAGCTAATATTCTACACTCCTGGTCATCATATCTAAATAAACATCCCCAGTATCTCCGCCCAGGGCTTTGAAACAACCTGCCAATGTATCTATGTAACATTAAATATGAAGCTAATTGATCTGGCTCCCTCCAGCGAGAGTGTAGAAATGTTCCTGATGAGACATGGCAGAGTTAACCCGCCTGGAGGAGAAGCAGCAGGTTGTAGAAAATCTCCTGTTGGTTCTGGAAAAGGAACATTGAGTCCCAAGCAGGCGCCGTGTTTTTTTTGTTTGGGCGCTGGGGTGTCTGCCAGCAGGGCAGGACGCAAACAGCAAGTCGGCTCAAAACAAATCTGGGGATGCAAATGTGGCCTGAATATTCAGCTTCAACCCCTCTTTCCCCCCGGAGCTATTATGTTTGATGCCATATCTGAGAGTGCAGCAGATACCTCGCATGTCTGTGAATGTCTGGTGGCTGCGAGGGCTCGGGACCAACATTTGCCTGGAATGAATCCCAGGAAAGTGAATAAATAAAGGTGACCCCGAGCCTGAAGTTTGCCAGCTTTGCTTCTTGACGTAGTTCACATCCATTTATTCGGTTATTTGTCTATATACTGGAAGTAAGTATATGTATTCATGAAGAACCAGATCTAGATCACAATAAAAGACAAAGGCAAGACAGTAGATCAGGTCTTATCTAGTCTCGATCAACAGAAGTATATTTCCAGGTAAAGCTTGGCGTCAGGTCTCTTCCGCTCTCTGTGTGTTCCCTTCGCTACCGGAAGCAACAACAACAAACTTCGAGCTAGTGAGCTACACGCTGAAAGTGTCAAGTTTTGAAGAAAATTTGGACTGTGCAACAAGGCAGGTCTGCTTGGTTCTTTCGGGGAATGATTGTAAAGATTTACAAAGAATATGTTTAAGGCATTTCCTCTCTAACTGGGACGTGTTGGGACTGATTGGTGGGATTTCTGTGGACGGAGATGCACTGGTAAGAGCTAATGAGGTTTAACCATGTATCCAGCTAATTTAAATATATAATGTTACTGTATTGTGTGAACAGTTAACTTTATTTAATATTGTATGTGGCGTTTTCTTTTGTGGGGTGCAAATGTTCCACCAAATTAAGTTCCTTCCCGAGACTATTTTGCAGAAGAAATGCTCTGGGTTGTTTGCATTTCTTTAAACCGATCACCATTGTCTTGGGCCGTGCTAAGCTCCAGGCGCAGCTAGGCTTAGCTGGTTAGCTCTTTCATGAAAAAGAAAAAACAGTGATTTACAAGGTACGTATGTGTTACTTCACAACATCTAAAGTAGCTGACAGAACATTTGTTCCTACATGATATTCTGTTGAAAATATCATATATCTTCAAGACAAGATGGCTGCTTGTTGACCATGGGTTTGAGATGGATGTAAAGACCCTGCAGGCCAAATCCAACACAAAAACACTCCTTGAATTTTTGGCGTTTGAACGTTTACCTTCATGCAAATATGCATCAATCAAATTTAAAGTGCTCATATTATACTTTTGGGCTTTTCCCTTTCCTTTATTGTGTTATATATCTTTTGCATGTAATAGGTGTACAAAGTGAAAAAGCCCAAAGTTCACCCCAAAGGGACTTACCATCTCCAACAGAAAACACTGTTCACCAACTGCTCCAAACAGCTCTGTTGTAGTCCAGCCTTTACTTCAGAGACAAACGTGGTCACTTTGGAACACACGTTATAATGCTCGCCTAGCTACTAGCATGGCACTCCCTCATACTCTGCTTCTGACTGGCTAGTAGTCCTTACCTATGTACTGTCAGGGCACGCCCTCATACTCTGCTTCTGACTGGCTAGTAGTCCTTACCTAGGTACTGTCAGGACACGCCCTCATACTCTGCTTCTGACTGGCTAGTAGTCCTTACCTAGGTACTGTCAGGGCATGCCCTCATACTCAGCTTCTGACTGGCTAGTAGTCCTTACCTAGGTACTGTCAGGGCACGCCCTCATACTCTGCTTCTGACTGGCTAGTAGTCCTTACCTAGGTACTGTCAGGGCACGCCCTCATACTCTGCTTCTGACTGGCTAGTAGTCCTTACCTAGGTACTGTCAGGGCATGCCCTCATACTCTGGGCTAGTAGTCCTTTAATCTCTAAATACAATTATGAACCTGAAAATGACCATAATATGAGCACTTTAAGAAATCACCAATTATTTCAAAGAATTGATTCAGAATAAAAATCCAAGCCTGCACTGCTTTCACCAAAATCAACCATTGCAGACAAAACACCCAAAATGTCAACAAGATGCGTCCGTGGGCTGACTTGTTGTCACAGGCGGACGGGAACGCAGACAAATGAAGAAGGGATAAAGAGGAGTTTTGAATTAAATTAAAATGGGCCACACAATCAGAAGCTCGTCATCCTCACAAACAGGCAGGCTGACACGCAGCGATGCAGACAGCCGTCCATTTATTCCCAGGAAAACAAACAAAAGGACAAAACAGGCAACAAACAGGCAACTGAGAAGGCCCAATGTACTGCAGAAAAACGTCAATCTTAAGAAACCACTTCATCCTGCAGCGAGGCTTAAAGTCTGCACAAAATCTGTCTGAAAACAAAAGGTTTGACAAACAGCTAACTAGGGCTGCACAATATATCGTTTTTTTTTATTTTTTTTTATCGCCTTGTGATATCAACTGGCGCAATAAACACATCGTGAAAGACACTCAGAGATTGTTTTATGTTCGTTGAAAGAAAATATCAGTAGAAAACTGCACTTTGAAATGTAACTGTCATTCTTTTTTCTTAGTGGCATCTTTTCTATTCAGTGTTCATTGTGTTCAATAAAAGAATGTTGGAAATTCTTTACTTTCTTTTGTTTTAAATTCAACAAGCAACTTGGTGTATTTTAGCAGATTACTGAAAGCAGCAGAAATGTATCGCAAATAATATTGTAATTGCGATATTCAACATTGTTATCGTATATTTTGCGGCCATACAGCTAACATATCATGGTGAAAGTGTAATGTAATTATGGGGTGCCTGGGTAGTTCACCTGGTAGAAAGCGCGCCCATATACAGAGGCTCAGTCCTCAACGCAATGGTCACAGGTTCGATTCCGACCTGCGGCCCTTTGCTGCATGTCATTCTCCCTCTCTCTTCCCTTTCATGTCTAAGCTGTCACAAATAAAGGCCTAACATGCCAAAACAAATCAACTTTAGAAAATTATAACATATCATATTTTTCTGTATCAGTGTCTCTGTGTCCCAACTGGCAGCAGCAGATGGCCGCCCACCAAGAGCCAGGGTCTGTCTTGAGGGTTCTGCCTGTTTAAAGAAAGTTGCTAAACCAAAATGCTTGCTTTTGTGTTACGATTAGGGAAATGGCAGACCCAAAAATGCGAGACAAAAGGGCAGTGGTGAGCTCGAGGATTTAATAAAATAAAGAAGTGATACAACAAAAGGAGTCCTGAAGAAAGCAGGCCAAAATGGTACCAAAAACAGTTGAGGAACCAAAAGACCAGGCATCCAAAAATAAACTGGCACACCGAAACAAAGGGGGTAAAGTTACACACACACAACGATCTGACAACAGACAGAGACAACAGAGACGAAATACACAAGGTAACGAGGGTGAAACAAGGGACAGGTGACACGAGGGCTCAGGGACAGTAAAACACATCAGGGCAGGGCAGACAATCACAAAGGCGGGAAAACACAAGGCAGGAAGTAAAACAAGACATGACATGCGAGAAAACAGACTTCAAAATAAAACAGGAAACTGAAGCATAAAACAGGAAAACTATAACAGAAAATCGCAACCATGACACTTTGTAAATAATAGCGTGTGGTCTAGACCTACTCTATCTATAAGGTGTCCTGAGATCACTCCTGTTATGACTTGACACTATGAATAACAGTGAATTGAATTGAAGTGTGATTTTAAGACCATATTTCCTCCTAGAAAATGCCGTTTTTTTTACCCCCGCATTAGAAAACAAATAATCTTAAATTTTAATCCTCAATGCAGAACACGTTTGTTAAGATAGACGTTTTTGATCCCACAGTGCGATAAAGTGCAGAGCATGACAACACGACTTGAATCACGAGCAGCGGCGGGACTTACGTTCTGCTTCCCGACAATGTTGTCGAAGGGAAGCTCGGGGCTCCAGGACGCTTCGTTAAACGTGGTGCTGCTGGCACGGCGGTCCGCCGAGCTTGCCGACTCCTTCATGATGTCCTCGGGCAGGCTGAGCATGCTCTCCTCCGGCTGCTTGATGAGGTACGTCTCGATGTTGTGGCGGCGCAGGAAGTCGTTGCGGTCCTTCCCGTGACCCTCCTCCACCTCGTAGTCGCCGTTCAGACAGTCCAACGCTGCTTTGGAGATGTGAATCCTCCTGGAACGGTGACAGGGAGAGGCCAGTCAAACCGGTTTGAGAACCTTTTTGTTGTTGTTGTGATTAACAATTTTTACTTTTTAACAACATACAAACAACTCACAACATGAACACATCCCCCCACCCCTTTGTCATCATCACCCACCCAGACAAAAGTCAAGAAAAGATGACACTAAGTGTAAGTAACTAAAAAAAAACAAGGGCCCTATCTTGCACCTGGCGCAGCGCAAAGCCTGACTCAAGTGTCTTTGCTAGTTTAAGACCGACGCAGTTGTCAATTTCCCGTCCAGCGCCCGCGTCGTTTAAATGTTCAGGTGCATTCTGGGCATATTGCTATCTTGAGGCAGCGGAAAGTGATCGCGCCATTGACCGACAAAAACCTGGTCTAAAGTCAATAACGCAGCATTTCATTGTTATTTTAACAGCATATTAGTAAAATCTCTGATTAATAAGACACTAAGTACCACCCTTTTGAACCATGCGCCCGATGCATGGACACTTTTTTCCACCGTCAAGCTAGTCAAAGTGGATTTGGACTCACCCTAAACGGACCTGCGCCAGGCGCTTCACGCCGTGCGCTTAGATCATTAAAATAGGGCCACGGTAAATCATAAACCAAATAAACATGTATAAATGACAACAACATAAGCCCATCATACACGTCTCTCTCCAGCACAAAGCTTCTTAAGAGTCCTCCAGAAAGGTCAGGTACTTTCCACATTTTCTAGTGTAGACATCCAATCTGGCAAACCGTTTATTTTATACCGTTTACATTTTTTTCAAACGCCACCACCCTAACCTGGCCTTGCTCCGCCCTCCTACGTACTTCCGCTCAATTTTAATTTACCTTCAGTACACCGTAATATGTTTTATTTTTAAAGACAAGTAAAGTATCCGGCTGCACTGTGTTTATTCACTGTAAAGGTTAGGCCTCCTGCACACTGCCTGCGCGGCGTTTATGTTGCGTGTCAGTTGCGTGGCGGCTGCGTGGCGTTTTCTATGTCTTTGCACATCAGAAACGTGTCTGCTGCTGCTAGCCTTGTCTGTACACATGTATGTTTCCCATTGATAAAATGGTATACTTCATGTTAAACATAAATATATACTGATTTGATTACAGCAAAGACAACGTCGGCAGTATTGACGGCAAAATAGGCTACAGAATATTTTGTTCTGTATTGACAGGTGCAATATTTGAAAATCGATATTTATTATTTTTTTAAATTACATTTATATCTGCATTTATGTCAAAACCTAGAAACTTTAAAACATCAAAATGTCATTTATTAAATGTATTTGTGTCAAAATGACATATAAACATCTTTTCGTATTCTATTTTGCCTGGAAACGCTTCCAACACGCTTGCGTGTAGCGTGAAAAATAGGCGTCCGTCCTATTTCTAGCAGGCACGCATTTTCGCGTGTCACGCAGGCAGTGTGCAAGCTCTAACCTACTAACATGGGAGCCGAAATAAAAACGGACACGCCACACAGCCAGTGTACAGGAGGCCTTACAAAACTTATTGGAAGGGGTTGGCTGCGTTGGATGACATGGACTTATGAAACATCAGGCATTCAGAGATCTTCTTTCGGTTGCGTAACAACTGCGACTTAATTCATCCATTTTATGCAACTGAGACTGCGAAGGCCACGGGTCAGGGTTACAGCGTGGCTCAACAACAGATGCTGGCAGGATATTTAACATCAGCAGTTAGAGAACTAATCTCAGGCTGTGACTCAATGACAATGACAATGAATCTGTCCCAACAAACACATTTATGTCCACATTTCCAGAAGGAAATTTCCATTTCCACGGATTGTAAACTTTTATTTTGAAGAAATTATCTCACTTAATGGTCCTTGCACTAAACGTGATAAAGTTTATTGGTTTTTGAAGATACTTTTGATATATTAAAAGATTATGTCCTCTCAGTTAACGGGAAACCAACCAACTTAAGGACGGTATGTAAATAAATGATTTAATTAAGGAAATGATGGAATAGTAATTTGATCGATTGATTGATCAGCAAATGTTTTTTGGATTTCGACGATGTTTTCTGTTATCGGGTTGTATGGTTGCATATAAAAAAAAAAAAACATTAGATTGAAAACCCTTTCGATAAGGTTATTTTTGTAATCCATCCATCCATCCATCTTCGTCCACTTATCCGGTATCGGGTCGCGGGGGGAGCAGCTCCAGCAGGGGACCCCAAACTTCCCTTTCCCGAGCCACATTAACCAGCTCTGACTGGGGGATCCCGAGGCGTTCCTAGGCCAGGGTGGAGATATAATCCCTCCACCTAGTCCTGGGTCTTCCCCGAGGCCTCCTCCCAGCTGGACGGGCCTGGAACACCTCCCTAGGGAGGCGCCCAGGGGGCATCCTTACCAGATACCCGAACCACCTCAACTGGCTCCTTTCGACGCGAAGGAGCAGCGGCTCTACTCTGAGTTCCTCACGGATGACTGAGCTTCTCACCCTATCTCTAAGGGAGACGCCAGCCACCCTCCTGAGGAAATCCATTTCAGCTGCTTGTACCCTGGATCTTGTTCTTTTGGTTATGATCCAGCCTTCATGACCATAGGTGAGGGTAGGAACGAAAACTGACCGGTAGATCGAGAGCTTTCATTTTTGTAATGAAAGATGTAAAAGGTATGGACATTTCAAAACGGGTACTCCTTTCTGACAAGAATATTTAGTTAAGAGTATTTATTTATTTAGCTTATTCTTGCTTTTTCTTTTTTCATAAGGAACAACTTTTGTGTCTTGTGATTATGTTTTTTGTTTATTCTTTTGTATGTTGTTCGAAATGAAACTTTTTATTCACTCATTCATTCATTCATTCAAATAAAACAACTAAAAATACACAAAAAACTATTACTTAAAGAAAAAGAACACAAAAATCAGCTCTGTAACTAAACATTTAAGCATGGACAATATGTTTTGTCACCAAATGTTATTCTCACATTTTAAGTCTATTCAGTCATTTAAAAAAGACATATTGTTCCATCAGACGTTTTAAAAATATATATATATCCTGTCTGTACACCTCTGCCTTCTCTCTAAGTATGTCTCCTGTCATTCTCCACAACCAACAATTATATTAAAAGGCAAAATATTCCCACAAACCTTTGGGGTCTACTCACCCTGGGATCCCTCCAGACTCCAGCTTGTTGGCGATGTCGACGTCCCAGGACCAGACGTCAAACTGCCACTTCCTGAGTCCCAGCACACCGCACAACACCGAGCCTGAGTGGATCCCGATACGCATGTCGATGTCGTGTTTCGTACGTGATCTCACATATCTGGAAGAAGGAAAAATAAAAGGATAGATCCATCAGAACTATCAAAACCTTATTATTAAAGTTATAAAACTTTCATTCATGTTTTCTGCAAGTTCTTTTTTTTTAAACTTTGACCTATTTTCCTATGTTTTTGTGTCTAAGTGACAGATGGGAACAACAATCTTTGACATTGGTCCAGTATTAAGCGAGATCGCTGCAGTCGGCAGCAGTGAAACAAGCTACAATGTAAGTTAATAGGACAGTTGTCCAGCTTGTATTTACCTTCACAAAAGTGCTCATTTTGCCGCTGACAGACTCAGATTAATATTCTAAGTGTCTGACAACATTATGGAAAGGATTTCTAAGGAGTTCGACCTTTCTGTTAAAGAGTAAGATCCTTTATTTAAACATAAAAACATCTGAAAAATAGCATTTGATAAACCCACCTGACTTCATGTAAATAAACAGTAATCATAGGTGTTATTGGCAAAAGGAAAAAAAGCAGGAAAATATACGGCGCACCTACCATGACGAGGCAACAAAAGTTCTTTCATTTGTTGCCGCGTCATGGTAGGTGCGCATGGTAGGTACTTGCGGAGTGACATGAAGACATGAATCAGAGGCACAAAAAACGTTGATCAATACCTAACCCGTGCCTTGCATGATTTACCAGAGCCTCATTTTCAGGTCGGAAAAGCCAGATTTCCGGATTTATCAGGAAGAATCACACTGCTGAGTAATTTTAGCTTCGTAAAATACACTTCAAAGTCGACAGAAACAGAAACAAAATAAAACTATGAAAAGCTGTTCTGGGTCGTCTTTCCACTTTTCTAACCATCACAACTCTAGTTTTGGTTGAAATAAACACATAGTTTACTGATTTACATGTGGAAATATGTTGGCTCTATACACGCTAAAAGTATTGCTTTTTTAAATGCAGTCTGGTGGGTTTAGAACTAGCGACTTCAGAGCTGTTTCTGGTTAAACAGAAAGGTCTCAAAGAGGTTTTAAAGGTCTATCTCTGAAGGGATCTTTTCAATAATATTTTCAGACACTTGCTCAAATTAATATATTTGAGCATTTCAGTGGCAAAAATAGCAGTTTTAGTGGACTAAATTGACCATGCATATTTGTCCCATAGGGTTACATTGCAGCCCAGTCTGTGGCTGCCGGTTACAGCAGTCACTTACTGACAAAACCATAGGAAAATAGGGTCCAGGTTGAAAAAAAAATGGTAGTTACAATTTAAACTTTTTCCTTCATATATACTGTTTACGCATTGTGAGCAGTTTGACGTTTAGTCCTTTGCTCAAGGATACGTGGAAAGAAAACTGAACCAACAACCTTTTGATTAATATTCAGCACTCTCTCCAGTTTCATTATGATGGCTAAGTCATAATAAATTAGTTTTAAATAGTACAAAACATTCAAGCTGCAACTAACGATTACTTTTATTGTTGATTAATCTGTCAATTATGTTCTTGATGAATAGATTAGTTGTTTGTGAAAAATGTCTGAAGACCATTCTTTTTGATGTTGTCTTTCTTTAAATAGTTGTTAATTTCTTAAACTGCACTTTCAATTTTATTATTGCTTTTATTTTTTATTTTTATTTTTTATCGTTTTAACTGCTCTTTAATGTTTTATGTAAAGCACTTTCAATTGCCCTGTTGCTGAAATGTGCTATATAAATAAAGCTGCCTTGCCTTGCCTTTATAAATGACTCAAACTGATTAATCGATTAACAAAATAGTTTGCGATTAATTTAATAGTTCACAACTAATCGATCTTTGCAGCTCTAACATGCAACGGCACTGGTGTAGTCCTATAAGTTGAATACTAATAATATTTTCTTGTAATTAAGTGTAATAGTGTATGAAGGTCAAAATTACTATTTAATGATGACCATGTATATTGTAGTACAACATAAAATATGTATATTTCTTTAGTTTTTTCTTCTTTTAAACTATTCCAGGGGTAACTTTGGGTCACTGTGCACAACACAGTGTCTGTGTGCATTAATCCAGCGAATTAATATACATGAAATTGACCTTTGGCTAACCAGAACATGGATAACGCTGACAGGCAAACAATGTTCATAAATTCACGAAGAAATGAGCAACACACATTTCACGGGTATCAGCAAGCTCAAAAGATAGGTGAAAAAAAACAAACTCAGCAGACATTTCACACCTGTTAATGAATTTGTTTCTCATTTCATACTTTATTATCCCGAAACATAATAACAAGCCGGACAAACTGAGGCTGATAAAAGTCTGAGAAGAGCAAACGTCGGGCTGTCACGTCTGCCTCCAGGCCCCGTTTCATGTTTTAAAACAGCAGCGATGAATGTGAGGCTGAATGAATGAATGAATGAATGAATGTTGCATTATTAACTCAGAGTCATCAATGTGCACTTCTATCAGCTTTCACAGTCCTTCTGAAACTCAAAACGCAAATGGAGCTCAGCGCAAATTCTTTCAGGAAGACTTCTAATAACTTCAATCACCGCTCTCTCATCCTAAAACTATTCAGCTGTTTAGAGGCGTTCACTTTTCAGTAAACCAACCAGAATTGGCCACGAAATTCACGATCCAATCACAGCATTACATCCCTGCTTTAAATCTGTTTCTCTCTCTGCTGCGGTCAGCTGTCATTTCAGGCAAAGCGTGCAACCCTCCTCCTCCCCTTCCACCTCCAGTCACCATCTCCCGTGGCACCCTGGGTCTTCCTCCAGCAGAATTCTTCGTTGACAGCTTCGGTCCGGTCTTCGGGCTCCTTCGCCGCCGCCACTAGTGTCTAGACTCCATCGGGGGGATATGTCTTGGCTTCTCTACCCTTTTAAAAATTATTTTATACGATGGAGTCTAATCTCCAAAGACTCATTTCATATTATGCACATGTACAATAAATCTTTACATATCTGCAACGAAGTCTCTCCTGATTGAAATATCTGTACAAACATGTCTCATGTACTCATATTTGACGTCAAGGATTTCAATAGGAACATTTCATCATGATATGCATCAGAGGTGTGGACAAATGAGGCAGACCTCTTTGTTAAGTAATTAGGTCACCTCTTGTCAACACGAACATCATCATCAAAAGAATAAAAAATTAGGGAAATAAGAGTAAAGAGTACACCCATTAAATTCTGGGTTATTAAAATAGCACAAAGGCAGCTGCATGTATAAACACAAATAAGTGTCACACAAGAGTAATATGAATTATAAAATAATGTCTAAGCTCTGGGTCACTGTGACACCAACGTGTTTACTGAAGCAGACAAACCGTTGGAGCAAAAAAGGCCAGTACCTGTTCCACCATGATGACATTTGGTAGATGTACATCAGCACAGGGACTGAGAGACTGACAAGCTCTTGATACAGAAAAGGCAGTTTTCAACCCCCGACTCAACTGATCTGATTTAGTTTTTAGCGGCCCAATCAGAGTAAACTCATATTCTGTCCGAGGGACAGAGAGACAAGAAAACCAGCACTGACGTACAAGGAGACAAAACTAAGCTCTTACTAATCAAGCAACAACAATCCAGGATATTCAGCCAAAAAAAGAGATAAATATCAAAGTCACCGACACACTGCGTCAACCAAAACAATTCATCTCTCTCCATTGACTTGTTTTGCGTAAAGCTGCCTCCTCGTCAATTCCGTCTGCTAGCAAACAACAGAAAAATGTCTTAAAGCTGCTCTGTGGTGGGCCGCACTACCAAAATAACTCTTAACTAAGTTTTTGTAAGCTGCCGAACTAAAAATGTATCCTTTATGAAGACAAAAGTGGATACAGACGTGAGGAATTAGTGGGAAGAAAGGGAAGGCACTAAGACTAAGCTAACGTTATGTCTGACGTAACGTGTGCAGCAAGCATTTTGTTACCAAGACAAATATCAGACGTCAGTTTGAGACCAGCTTTATATCTGTAAGTTAAGCTAAAGCATTGTGTTACCTAGTCAAGTATCAGATGTCAGTTGTAGGCTAACTATATTTCTGTAAGTCAAGCTAAAGCATGTTGAAAGTATGAGACTCTTGTTATAGTGGAATGGGGATAAATCACAAAGTTAGCCTATCTAGTAATATGTTTGCCTAAGCTTGCTAACATATAGTTAATATTAGCTTACTAACCGCTAACTTTTCCTCTCTGGTAGACAGTGTGCTAAAATAATCCTTTGACATGCTTAAATCTGATGTTTTTTAGCTGGCTACAGGCTTTGTTAGCATTTCAGCCATAGAAATAAAATGGATAGAAAGGCCATTTCCATTCAAATCAACGTAGCCGAATGATCAGAGCAGCAGCCATTTTCATGTGTACCATTGCCATGGTAATGTATAAACATCATAATAAGCCGACTTCCGGCAAGCCGCGGAGCTGAGGTTTTGAAGTAACAAACAAACGTGCAGCGGAGTAGTAACGTTACAAGGCAGAGAGCTAGTCGCTAAATGAGTCAAATTAACTTCATGCTTCATCCACACAATTATTTCTATGGTTTCAGCATTGGGTGCATAATTGTTGCGCCGATTTTTTTCCCCTACAGTGGCCGTGGCTTTCAGAGAATTACTTTATAATTCCATCTTCTATGTTTACCTTATCACATTTTATTGTCTCAACGCTACACTTTCACCAACACTGTCCCTTGCATTCTTGTGACAAAATGCCATTGTCAGTCTGAACCCCTGCAGACCTCTGTTACAATCTTTTTATTCTTAGTTCTTTTAATTAATAATAATAATTCATCTATCGTTTAAGCAATATGTACCAAGCTGCACTCACTCGTGCAGCACAGAGTGGTTGTCTGTAAGCAGCTCACCATATTGCCTTAATAGTATACAGTACAAATCTCACAGCTTATCCATGACTAATCCCACTTTTTTCCCTCATAATGTCCTGCTCTCCTCCCTCACTGTCACGCTGATACAATGGGGCCAAAATGCTCCAGCAACAAAGAAGATAATCGAAATGGAAGGAAAAAAAAGGCCTCAGGCTTTAAAACGCCAGGGTCAGTAAGCCTTTTCACAAGTAGTAACTGTGTGTTGCTGTGTATGAAAGGTGCTATACAAATAAAGCTTTACTTACTTACTTACTTGTAAGGGAGTGATTGGAGATTTATTTCTGCTGCATACCTCCTTTCTTACATAATATTACACAGTCAGTTATGTGTCAGGATTCATGAGCTTATGAGCTCTGTAAATCCCTGTTGTGTAATCATAAAATATGACGCCATCACTGAAAATATCCCAGTGATGTATGGATATGTGATATGGTGGTTCAGACTGAAATATGAAAATATGACATGACAGACAAAATATGTCTAAATCAAAAGAGCCATTTTGGCCATTCAAAATTAAAAAATCTGTCTGGAGACGCAAAACTAATTTGAACCTAATAATAACGGTAACATTCCATTAGGTCTAAATTAGCCTATCAACATTACTAATAGGGTCTAAATGAGCATTTTTAATATGGTGATGTTTGTTGCCATTTTTATTTTCATGCCTTGTCTTTTGAACATTCAATACCATTCTTAAGAGTACATTTGCTCTGCTTTCTCGAAATCGCTCTCTTTCTCTCATCCCCAGCCGGATACTTACATTTTTATTCAGTGTGCTTGTTCTGGCAATGTCGTTCAATATTAATTTGTTTGTATTTGGAATCCATAGCTAGTCCATGGAAACTCAAAACCGCTATCAAGGTTCGGCAAAATGAAGAGGACAAGGCGCCAGTCTATAGACATATGTAGGCTGTGGTGCACATTTGTACTTGACTGAAATATTATGTAGCCTAAATGTAGAATGTAAGAATCACTGTAGGCCAACAACGATAATAAATGAAAACTAAAATGTAGAAAAACTAGCCGTTCATTTCAGTAGCCTATAATTCTTTGTCAAAGCCACAGGGAGCCACTGGAGAGGGGGCAAAGGAGACGCTGGTTGCCGACCCCTGGTTTAATTTAATGTTTGCAGTTTGTAGTTGGCCTAGCTACAGTTAATCTAGTCTCCCATTGCCAGACCTTCCTCCACAGCGCTGCGGAGGAGGGTCTGGCTAGTCCATACAGTATTCCGGGATGGGAGAAAATCGTGCTCTGGTTTATTGGCATTTCTTTAAACCAATCACAATCGTCATGGGTGGCGCTTAGAGCCAGACGGTGCATCGGTGCCTCTGCAAAATAGCCTCAGGAAGGAACTTGTTTTAGTGCACCTATGGTTAAAATTAAATGGGTTTCCTCAGGAGGTGGCTGGCGTCTCCCTTAGAGATAGGGTGAGAAGCTCAGTCATCCATGAGGAACTCGGAGTAGAGCCGCTGCTCCTTTGCGTCTAAAGGAGCCAGTTGAGGTGGTTCAGGTATCTGGTAAGGATGCCCCCTGGGCGCCTCCCTTGGGAGGTTATCCAGGCACGTCCAGCTGGGAGGAGGCCTCGGGGAAGACCCAGGACTAGGTGGAGGGATTATATCTCCACCCTGGCCTAGGAACGCCTCAGGATCCCCCAGTCGGAGCTGGTTAATGTGGCTCGGAAAAGGGAAGTTTGGGGTCCCCTGCTGGAGCTGCTCCTCCCGCGACCCGATACCGGATAAGCGGACGAAGATGGATGGATGGACGTGCACAAAAGGGAGGCGAGTTCTGGAATTAAAATGGCTGTCGAGTGTGTGATGAGAATTTTACTTAAAAAGAAGATCAATATAATTCGGTTCTAGCTCAGAGTTTAGAATGTCAACAAAAAGAAAGAGGAAGGTGACGGACATCCGGCCAAAAATAAGGGACATCCGTAAATGAAACGTCGTTGATATAGACTACAGTACATACAATCTGAACGGAATCTTAATATCAAGAACCTTTTAACTGTATTTGTTACTGATATTCTGTAGAAGCACAGCCAGGGGCAAATTCTTGCAAATGCAAATAAAGCAGGGCAGCGGCTTTCAGATCAAAGACCTGGCATTTCAGTTTGACTTGCACTTCCCGAGGATACAATTTTCTGAATTAATGTAAAAGATATGCTCCTTATAAATGCAGAAATTGCCTGGGAATCATCATATTTTTAAGTGTTCTTCAGTATCATAGTAATCCAGTGACAGTTCTCCGTACATCCCTGGGTACAACGCAAACAGGAACTAATAATAGCTCATTTGGCACACTGTCTGCAATTTTCCCCCCTCAAAGCCTGGCATTCGAATGGTTAAAGGGATACTTTGCTGATATTCAACCATTTTTGTATCATGATAATGTTGGTAGTATGTGTAAACGAACTATATTAAACTTCACTCACTTTTTTTTATGTGTTGAACCAGGGTTTCTGCAGGTTTCACCAAGTCAAATTTAAGACTTGTTAAGATCTTTTTCAGACCATTATGAATGAATTCAAGACCTTTATCACAACATCAACTTAGCCCTAAATTTCAAGCCAAGTATCGCTAAGCTTGCACTTCCCCAAAGCTGAAGAATAAAATCAGTTTTATGTCTGTGGCTTAAACCTGAAAGAGACTCGCGCTAATAACGCGAAAATTGATTGGCTGCAATCTGAGTTACTGCACATCTTGGTCTCATTTGTTGTCATAATACAGCAAAATTATATTTGGACTAGCATAAGAAAGAACTACAACACCATATAATTAAATAAAATGAACATAATAAGGTAGTGATGCATGGACGTAGGAAAATTAGGACATGTTTAAAATTATTTAAGACCTAGAACACAATACTTGAGCGAATGTTAGACTTTTTAAGGCCTAAAATTTTGATTTTGAAATTTTAGACTTTTTAAGACTTTTATAAGACCCAACAGGAACCACCAGAGTCTCCATCCCTACAGTTAAAAATAATAACCACCATAGCAACATAATGGAGGCAGCCAGTACCTGATGGTTTTGATCATGCTGAGGCCCATCTCCACACAGCAGTGGGCGTGGTCCTGTCTCGGCTCGGGGAGACCAGACACACAGTAGTAACAGTCTCCCAGGATCTTTATCCGTAGACAGTGGTTCTCCTGCAACGGACCAATCACATCAGTTCACAGGCAAACACGTGGCACTCTATCTTTGGCAGCAATGCTAGGGCTGCACGATATGAGGAAAATATGCGATATGCGATAACGTTGAGTATCACGATAACAATATTAAAGTGTGTTCAATTCTGTCTTTCTGCTGCTTTTAGTATTCTGCTTAATATAACAAATTGCTTGTTAAATTTAAAATAGGCCTGGACACGCTCAACTCACATAGATACTTAGAAAGCTTTGAGGGCTGGGTGCTGGATCCTAAAAGTGAATAATCATAAATAAAGTTACTAGGACAGCACTCCAATTTGATAGTTTATTGCCATACAATGGACGTTTTAGGGAAGTGACCTTCTTCAGCATGTGCACAGGTAATTACAAACCGTTATCATTTTTTGTTTGTAATTGCCTGTGCACAAGCTGAGGAAGGGCGCTGCCCGAAACGTCCGTTGTGTGGCAATAATTAATCAAATTGGAGTGCTGTCCTAGTAGCTTTATTTATAATTACTTACAAATGAAAGGAAATTATTTCCAACATTTTTTTAGTGAACAAATTGAAAATTTAATTGAATATAAAAGGCACCACTAAAAAAAAAAACATTTTAAAGTGCAGTTTTCTGCTGATATTTTCTTTCAACTAACACAAAAAATCTGTGTCTTTTGCGATGTGTTTATTGCGCCAGTTCATATCGCAACAGTATATTGTGCAGCCCTATTACATACAATACATTCATTTAATTAACCTTACAACAGAGGAACATAAAATATAACATATGTGATCTAAAATGAAAAAAAAAAACATAAGTGGCAAATAAAAAGTGAAATAACTGTGTAATCCTGACTGGCCAAGCATGACAGCTCTTCAATCTAATATCAGACAAACACACAGTACAGCCCTACAGAGTCAATGTTGAATCAATTATTCGCTCTGTTGTTTCTGAATAAAAAATGGATTCGGCTATACTGGAGTTTCTTTATTCAGCTGTCATGAGCTTTGGCAGCCCTGAGAGGCTGTCAGAAAAGATGAGCTCCGAAAAAGACACAATCAAGCAGGCAGCAAAGTCACGTCTGGGATTCAAAGTGATTTAAAGACTTGTTTTTCTTTAAATCACTTGTTTTTCTATGACATTAAAAAACGAACGAGTGTAGAAAGTAAAACTTTATGTTTAAATCTGATCTGGAAAGAAACGCCCTACATCAAGCGCTTTTTGACAGCTGACCGATGACAAGCGGAGTGGTGAGACCTGTCGTTACCTACATAAAACTGGAGAAGGTGCAGATAGATAGACTAGTTGTGCTGGTGTCAGAGCACAGCGAGTTATATGATATGAACGGGTGCTCCCTGTTCAGGTAACTCTCTTTGTTTTATCTAACGTTAGCATTAGCACCACCCCCTCTCTATTTTCATTCTCTAGATCGCTTGACCTTTGTTTTAACTAACGTTAGCATTAGCACCGCTCCCTCTCTATTTTCATTCTCTAGATCGCTCACCCCCTTGTTTTATCTAACTTTAGCATTAGCACCGCTCCCGCTCTCTGTTCTTTCTCTAGATCGCTCAACCTCTTGTTTTAACTAACGTTAGCATTAGCACTGCTCCCTCTCTCTGTTCTCTCTCTAGATCCATCACCCTCTTGTTTTAACTAACGTTAGCATTAGCACCGCCCCCTCTCTATTTTCATTCTCTAGATCGCTCGACCTTTGTTTTTATCTAGCACCGCTCCACATAGTGCTCTAGAATATTGTGGAAGTAGCTGTTGTTATAGCAACAAAAAACTGTCTCGGCTGCTTTTTGGAACCAAAACGCAAAGGTGCCCTAGTCAACTGTTTCTTGTCAAAAAAGACGGCATGTGTGATCACGGCCAAAATCTTTTTCGAGTGGGCAATGTCGGTAAGTTCCTGGAATCCAAAATACACTTTTGAACAATCCTGCATTTTTGGGGTGTTTCTGTCAAATCAGACCTGCCTAATCTCTCCATAACTGATAGCCCGACCAGAAACTGCAGTTCAGATTCTTTTAACCATAAAGACGATCTTTCCCAAACCTTAACTGAGGCCAACGCTAAAGCATGGTTGATTGTTTGATGCTGAAAACATACAGGACAAAATTGTGCATGTAAAAGAAATAACAGTGATACATGCGTCTGGGGTCCGAAGATAAATCACTTACATGTGCGAGGCGGTCGAAGCGTGCAAAGAGTTCATTCAACATTCGCACCAGCTCCTGCGCTGACAGCGTCGTGGAGAGGTTCGTGAAGCCTTTAACATCTGCGAAAAGAATGCTAAATAAAATATGGAAATGTCACTTTAATATCCAGGTCAGTTCTTTAACACCATCCAAATATTTATTATATTGTATGGTACTGAAACATATAACTCCTGTTTTCCCTGTATAATCTGACATGAAGATGTATGAAACTTTCCATTCTAACAAGTCTTTGTTAGAAATTTACAAAAAAGTAAAAAAAATTTGTAAAGTGGGTTTAATCTGAGAAGATGACAGCCAATCAGAAGCCTGAATAAAATGGCCTCAATCAGACCAACACATTCTCACTCCCATCGCGCCAAAAATCAACGCTTGGTCAGGTGCCTTTGGCGTTTGTTATTGACTCAAAAAGTGTCCTTTAGAGTCATATTTAGACGCACTTGGTTGGGACCCTTGGCGTCACTATTTGACGCTCTCGGGACTCTCATCTAGCCCTTTGGCGTCATATTTAGACGCGCTTGGTCTAGACTCTTGGCTTAACTTTTTGACGCTCTGGGTTGGGAAAATCTTTTAAACTGACCGTTGTTGATCTGAAACAAAGACAGATTCAGCAGCAACTGTACGGCCTATTTCTTGCTTAAAATGTTTTCAGAAACACGTTTCGGTGAACGATTTTCATAAAATACGAGATTGTATTCCGAACGAGCCGCCATTATGGTCGGTTTTGAAATTCGTGCGTTCGTCAATCAGCGTCCAATCAGCTACAGTGAAGGTCAGTAAAGAGAAACTGGAGGCAAGCTTAATAGCCATCCGTAAAAACAACACGTATATGGCCCATAACCCTAACCCAACATATCTTGTGCCCACTTTAAAAAAACAAAACAATTGAGTTGGTGCTGATTATTACTGCAAATGTCGACTACATTTCTAAATCCCATGTCTGCCGGCCTCACCTGACATTCTCGTAGCGGTGGATGTAGATTCTGTGAAACTGATGCTGGAGGTGTTCGTCCTCTACATTTGTCATGTCGTTGATCATTTCCAAAACTACAAAACGTGGCAGGACTGATAACACCAGTCTCTCCTGTGGGGGAGAAAAAGCAATCATATTAGAACTCTGAAGCAACAAAAGACGGATAATAATCAGTTATTTGGATAATCTAAAAATGACATCATCTGTAAAACACCTGCACTGCAGAAATGTCATTCTTATAAAGTTATTTACATTGATCACTGACTCTTTTTTTTTTTTTTTACTTTCTTTGAAAAAAGTGAAAGGAATCAGCCACAGTTGAGATGTAATTTTAACCTGTTTCCAATATTAACCCCCTGAGATCTAAAGACATTTTTACATTTCTTTTTAATTACCATTTTAAAGGTATTTGCATATAACTGATGTTTGATATCAACATTTTCACAAAAAACAGCTTTCTGTATAGTGACGCCCACATTTGTTCCAGAGCAATGTGTACAGGGATATTTTGGCCCTAAAGCTGAAAAGTTTGCTTTTTGAAATTTCTCAAATCTCTTGTGAAAACTTTAACTCAACTGTTGAAATGAGTAAACAAAAGTAGCGTAATATATGAAATCAATAGTAAATAAATGTCTAAAATGAAATTTTGTAATATCTCTTTTTGAGTAGGAGTTTTGTCAAACATCGTTTGGACGTGCCAGCGCATCTTTTGTCCTCAGAGGGTCAATCAACTTTTATTATAAGTGTATTTTTTTGAGTACATCAATCGTTCCATGAGGGTACATTTTCTAGTTTTTTACACTGGCAGATTGTTCACTTCTTTAATGAAAACAAGATTTTTGCACTATTATGTACTATAATAGATATATAATTTACAAATAATTACTGATACATTTAGGGTCTTTTGCAGCAAAGTGGAACTTTGAACTGGTATGTAGATGTTCTACAGTGACTAACACGGCATCAAGATTGAGAACAGAGAGGAATTAAATGGAGACACAAGTCAAAGACTGAGTATTAAACAGGCAAACGAGTAAAAGAGTCTTGTAAAAACAAATTACATAAGTAAGAAATAATTTAAAAGATGACTGTGCCAGCCTAAGCTCCTGGAGTAGGATTGTCAAAAGCCTCCAGGCCCACAGAAAAAACACAACCAACCAAATCTGTCTCGTGTTTTTGTTTTTTCAATGATGCAGTGCCACTTGTCAAATAAAGACATAGATTTGGAGGAGGAGCCATGCAGTGTCCCTCAGTATTTTTTGGCCTGGTGGGATCTACACCGGGACCAAGCAACTGCCTCCTTAAGATACTGAAGACATTCAAACCAAGACTCAAGTTTCTCTACCCAGAAGTCCTGTCCGTGATGTCAGCACACAACATGCTAATGATCAAAAACACAGCTGGACTGACAGAAAGACAGAGGGACACAGAATCTGAAATCGTCAGTTCATCTATTCTTGAGTCCTGAAACTTTACTGGTTGTTAACACGTGAACGATCTGCCATTGGGGGGGTCAATGCTTCACCTGTTCCCAAAACACAAAAACATTTTGTTTCTTGTATTTACTCAATGTATTCTTATGAACAGTCTCATACAATATTGTACAAACATTTGTACAACAACACCGATACATATGTCTTACGAAAAAAAGGCAACCGTGGGCTACATCACTTCGTGAGCTGTCACTGAATCAGCAACAGTTGCTAGATGAGTTAACCCGAGAATAGGTGAGCTGACGGTCGTTTCAGGGACATTACAGTTGAACTGTGGATAACGTTAGTGATACTAAGTGGTGCTAACTTGCTACAGTTGCATTTCTAGTGATGAATCGGCAAAAACATTTTATTTCTGTGATTCACGGCTTTGTTCTAGTGCCAATGAGCGCTCATTCTCTTCAGTCATTCGCTAGCTCGCTCCACCACACACCCCGCTCGTGGGCGCTCAATGAGCCTCTGTCTATCTGCCATTTTCACAGTTTGTAACAGAAATAAAATGGATTATGGATAATTTTATTGTAGCTGACCTTACCAGCTGAATTCTCTATTGGCTGTTGAAACAG